>JBBPTS010000081.1:3307-26765 GCA_038094235.1 Fistulinella staudtii | reverse complement strand
GCGAGTCAGTCTGATTCTCGGCCCCTCCCGAAAGGCAGTGTCATCTTGAACCCCCTGTGGCACCTCTAATAAGTGTTCAAACAGCAAGACCACCACCGTCATAGGCACCGAGCGACTGCGGGTACAGGATCCCGCTCATGACGAGTCAACCGTATGTATGTCTCGGCAGGCCGATGACGCGACGGCGGTCATGATACGGTGTTGTCGCGATCACCTCCTAGCAAGTCCTTTTGCGACCTCGGTCATCATGATGAGTCCATTTCAAACTCCGCCAGTCAGTAGACGGTCACGTGCCTGGACTCTTGGCACTGTAGATCAGTCCGTCAAAACACCGACACCGTCCACTCAACGTTGATCCGACTACATGTCAACATGTCTCTCCGAGGTATTACCGCTCGGGCGATGGATGACCATACGTATGGGGTTAGATTGAGCAGTTGACCATGCATGCAATAGCGATCAAGTGTCGGAAAAAGGACAGAAACAGAGGAAACAGACCAAGGAAAAAAGGAGGAAAAAAAAAACTAGAGGAGCAACGGTACGGATTACAAGAGACACGAAAACGATAGCCTAGCTACCCCTCCAAAGACAATATTAAAGCATCGGATGCTTCTGAATCAGATCAAAAAGGATAAAGGTGTAAAAGAAAGAGTCGTCGTACATCTCACATCATCATCGACAATCGCTGTTGCACCTGTTTCCGACCTTTGACAGGCAGCGTATTCGCACGTCCGGCGTTCACGTCCATCTGCTCGGTGTCCAACTGAAACCCCGGAGGCAGCGTCTGTGGCACCGACGGAAACGCGTCGAAAATGTCCTTGTCCAGCAGACTCGAGGCAGGTGAAAACTCGGCCGCGTCCCCGGGGGACATCCACGACGTCGGGCGTGCACCCACGTCTCCGTTCACGCTCACATTCGTGACAATGTCCACTCCGTCGGGATGCCGCTCAGAAGAGAGCTCCGAGGGAAACGTGAGCGAGAGACTCGGCTGCGCGGAAACACACAACGAGGATCGTTCTGACGCTGCGTGCGCGCGTGAGCCGTCGTCACCGTGGACATGGATTCGCCTGCTCGCACACCCGTCATAGACAGACAAGCGTGCGAGGCAGAACGAAAGAGAACGCACCTATACCAGGCTCTAGATCCGCGGCGCTCACGTTTGACCGTGTCCGATTCCGATTGAAGATCTTGTCCGCAAACGAACTTGACCGGCCCACGTTTGACCCAGGCTTTTTTGGCGACGCGCTCGGCCAGGCGATTCCGAACCCTTTGCGTTTGCCATTGTCCGAGGATGGGGTCGTCACCGGCGACGAGTCTTCTGATGACAGGGACATGCTGTCCCGTGGGTACGCCCCAGGCATGTAGCTCGACGATCGGCGGCCTGCAAGACGGTAAATGTTGGAAATATATTTGCGATGTGTGGATGGTGAACGTTGCGAAAACGTCGTCGAGGCGAGACTCCGTCCATCCGTCTCCTCCCCTTCGGGTATATCGCTGTCTGCGGACGGCTCTCGGATCGAAGGAATGGACACGGAACGCATCGATTGGGAGCCGCTATCGACGGAAAGCTTGGGCATGGGCACAGATTCTGTCAGTGTGGTCGCAGATGCGTGTCGTCGATCTGGCTCAAAGCTCGCATTTGTGGGGGTGGTCGCCAGTAAGTCATTTGCTTTCGAACTCGCACCATCTCCTTCGGTGAGCCTGAGCTCTAGCAGTGCTGCGTCTTCTAGGAGCACAGCTAGGTCGCCAAAACCTGGACTGGAAGGCACTTCAGCAACGCTGCGTTTGTTGCCGCTCAGGAGCGGTGTTGCGATGAGTGCGAGCGTGGATTCCGGGGGAGGAACGGGTAGTTCAGCAACCTTGCGATGGACGATGGCCTTGAAAGTTGATTTGGCCCGCGAAGGCGACTCGGCAGTGAGATTGGGCGTAAAGACGTTGGAGGGTACAGGAGCGGATGGTTCTGGTTCAGAGATGATGATAGGCGCCTCCATTGCGTCGTACGAGGCTGGGGGTTCTGGAGGACGAGTGACAATGATATATCCAGGCGGAGGGATAGAGGAAGGGGTATCGGTAGGCACGAGTGGTGTGTCGAGTGGAGGGGGTACTGCTGTGTGTGGTTCGGCGTCGTCGTCAGAGTGTCTCTGCTCTCCAACCACAATTGGTGGAGGAAGAGCAGACGCGGCTGAGGTATCGCTTGACGCGAGTGTATCCCCCAGTAGCGTGTCCATGTCCACCTCGGGGTCACCAAAACCCAACTCTGTTGGTGGCTCCTCCACGAGCGTGAGCGATTCCGAGACAGAAGACGGTAGTGCTTTCAAATCTGAACTCGATGGGAGTACCTCCTCTACCACAGTGTCAATCTCGACAGCCGTCTCTTCCGGGCAAAGGGGCGCGTCCGTTGGCCTGTCAAGTTCAGAAGGGGTCGATGAAAGAGGAGACGTCACGTCCACAACGTCCACAACGTCCACTCCCTCCCTCTCCTCACCATCGCTCGCACACATCACCCGTCTCCCGGGACCAAAATCGACCGCAAGCGAGTTGCGTCGTGCCGCCAAACCACTAGGCAATGCCGGCACTGATTCGTCCGTCACAAAATTGCCCGACGACGCCCCCGACAAGGTCGCGCCGGTCGAAATACACCGTTTTCGTGGCCCAGCGAGCAACGTCGCGTCCGTATCCCCAGCACCACCCGTCATCGTCGTCGTCAACGGCCGTGGCGATCCGGAACGACTAACCGAACCCGAATCCGAACCCAACGGTGGCCCCGTCGGTCTACCCAATCCGGGGAGTCGATGGCCATACATGTCCCCACGCTTCTTTGATGGTGCGTTCTCTGCCAACGGGGGCGCACCCATCCCAAAACTGCCGCGTGGCACAGGCACGCCGCCTTTGCCCTCAAACTTGGCGATCTTGTCCCTTAGCCCGCCGGTGCCAGGGCTGGGTAGGCCACGGAGGGCTGTCGAGGGTACGTGAGTGTTGGGCGATACGCTGCGTTGTTGGAGAGCGGCGATGCGTTCTTTGAGGTTGACGGGCGATGTTTGGCCTCTGGATACCGCCCTGTGGGGACGTGCGTGAGTTGCGTGGAGGATTGTCGAGTGCGACCTACATGGTGACGACCAAAAACGTTTTTGGGACGAGGTGGGACGAGCAAGAGCGTTAAAGGACGACCAGCCAGGGCGTGAAATGGAAGATTCAGAGCAGGCCAGAATGTAAGCCGACGGCCCTGATCCGTCGAGGAAGGACCGCGACTTGGGTAGGAAAAAAAAAAAAAAGGTCGAGGGCAACAATAAAACTTGAGCGTCTCGCCCAGTTTCGTTTTCGTTTGTTTTATTCTTTATACCCACCTTGTCAACGCTTATGTACCATTGGGCCAGTCTCACAATGTACCAACACATATCATGACACAGACGTCTCCCAGTCCTCAGAGTCCCTGATGCCCTTGGACAACCAATAGGACCTCCTCTTCAGTACCCGACCCTTGCGGACACTGTCATCCGACCCCGCGCTGTCATACGCCTCATCCTCCGCCGCATCTTCCGACAGATCCCCTTCCGAGTCTTCGTCGGTCGTGTACATCGTCTGTGGATCACATCGACCCGTCCCATTGGTACCCGACCGTGTGAGACGTCGTTCCTGGATGTCATACCTTCCACTTTCGTCCGAATTCCCTTCCCCTGTAGACCGAGCCTGAGGCTTACCCTCATCATCAGACTCCAACCGCCGCCTCACGTCGTCGTTCACCTCTTTCTGCACGCTTCCAGCGCTCATCTTGCCTTTCCCAGGAGCATCCATAAGTATCTCGGCAGTTACAATCGAAGCTTGCGGAGCAACCTGAAGAAGCTTGTGCAACAGCCTCTTTTCGTACACTTCTTGAAGGAGCCGTCGGTCATTCATCGTCTACCATTCGATCAGATATCGACGACCATGGACTAGACAATACCCACTTCTTGCGTGACGCCCAAAATGCTGGATAGAATGCTCATGTCTGCACCATTCGTCTCTGCACGAAGGCTGTACGAGCGCCCCTCGCGACGTGAGCTCAGAATCCCAGCGCGCATGTATGCCGTAGCTTTCATAATGCCATACGCACCGGCAAGCGTTTGCCGGACTTTTCTGATGCCATAGGAACCCCTGGAGATATCGTTTGCTAACGAACAGGTCAGTCAACGGTATCGTCCCCGAGGTCGTCACACACCATAATCTGTAGGATCTTCAATGGACAGAAGCGTACTCTTGCCCGAATCATACCACCCTCTCTCTCTCTTGCTAAAGTACGTCCCACCATGCCTAATCGATATCCCGACCTCGTCATAGTTGAAATGGCACCCATAGAGCTCGAAAAACTCCATGACGAGTACACCGAGATTCTTTCCTGGCTCGATCTCTCCTCTGCGTATTTTCGGATGCATCTGGAGAAAACTGATAGCCATGCAGACGATGCTGTAACTGCCCAGACCACCAGTATACACTTCGTTCATACCGCGCTGATTTAGAAACGCCTTTGCGATCACGATGAGACAACGTAATGCGAACCCACAGCCATGCATGTCTCGCAAAAAGCCAGCGACAATCTTTCCCGCCTTGACACCGTTGGCCTGGTTGATACTGATATCCACGTTGAGACGTCCATGGTTGGTGACAAACTTGACTATCGGTACTTTAGCTTTCGAAATGACGGTAACCTTGGAAGTGACACCCGCACGCTTGAGGGTATTTGCGAGCCCGTATAACACGTTCACTTTGTTACTGCGTGCCATGGATGCAGAGTCTACGACCAAGTCGATATCCCTAGCTTGCAGTGAGAATCTTGGCGTCTTCCAGATGACACGAAATGGAGCACAGACCCACTGGGTAAATAGAGCTTGGTTTCAAAGCTTCCAAACGGTAATATACGTGCATCGGGAAATGTGGACGTGATGGCCTTCGAGACAAGCTGGATCACGAGGTCACGAATTTCGTCTTCTACAGGCGTCGGTGACATGTAGTTGACAAATGCCTCTACTTCGCGATGCAACCTGATGTATTAAATGACGGGGGCGTCATCAAGTCGGTGCGAAAAGGCTCACAGTTCTGCGACGTTGTGGCAGCCGCTCCAATCCACTAGACTCACCCACGGCGCCTTCCTGACTTCGTGTGGCTCATATTGGTGCCTCTGCCGACCAGCGCGGTCGCTCGAGTCGTCCAAATCCGAGTCATACTTTCTCTTCCTGCCAGATCCTCGTTCATCATCGAATGCCCTCGGCCGCTTCCCGATATCCCATTCGCGCGTCGACGCCTTCTCCTTTTGACGCGCCCGTTCGGATCGGGGTTTGTCGCGTGGTCCTGGGGACCCGTCTATCTCGCTCCCCAAGAGTGGGATAAAGTCGTCTCCAAATTGAGGGGACCTATATCTGATTTCACCTGGCTCGGGGTCGCTCGCGTGTTGGCGCTCTTTTCCCTTGCCTTTTCCCTTGTCTCCGTTCTTGTTCGACGGACGGGAACGTTTAGAGGAGGGAGATCGTGGCAGGGATGGAGAACGATGTCGGTGGCGGCGGGGACGGCTGTGGTTGTGGTCTCTATCCCTACCTCTATCTCGGACCCTGTCCCTGTCCTTTCTCTTGAGGCGATCTCTGTCTCCGTCGGAATCGCTATTCCGAGAATGGTTGTGGTGCTTGTCCGTGCCTCTATCCGCGTTCCTTCCCTGGTGTTTCTCCCGGTCCGGCCCCACTCGCAAACTCCGTGGTTTTTTGGGTAGCGTATCCATCCTGCCACAGCGTCAAATGTGGATCCAGGACCCGTCAGAAGAGGTAGGAGGAGAGAAAAGACGTTCCGGGTGGATCCGGCGCTTTTGATAGGACGTGGTGGACGATGGAGTGTCGCGGGCGGTTGTTTGATTCCGAAGCTATTGCCAAACATCCGCATGACATTATTCCCATTTTTGGAAGATGGTGCCGTGCATGTGTCGGTTACTTTTGGACCCGTCTTCAAATTCGACACTGGCTTTTCAATATGCACATTGTTTTAACCTCTGCGACCCCATCTCCAGGAAAGCTCTCTACCAGAGGTGTTGTCAGAAAAGTGGGAGGGGGAAATGATGAGGCCGATGTAATTTAGTCTAGAGTCAGGCGTAAGCGGACATTGACCCCCACAAGGGGGGTTAAAGAGGTCACGGGAAAGCCAGCTTGGACACTGCTCCTTTTGAACACGTCGCGTCCGTTGGACTACAGTCATGATTTCGGTGAGTCTTCAACAGATCCGACAAGAATGTCTAGGGAACAGGAACCTTATACGCTCTCAAGGCATTCTTCATCTTCAACCAAAAAGGAGAGGTCAGTATCGTGCCAAGGTCTGTCTCAGCATCCCCTTGATCTCTTGGCATCGACCCACAGGTCTTGATTTCTCGTCTCTATCGAACGGACTTCAAGTGCGTCCGTCATCTTTTAATGTACATGCACCCTGTCCAGACCATCATTTTCAGGCGTTCCATAGCTGACGTATTCCGAATTCAAGTCGTTTCCAACAGCGACGTACGATCACCGATAATCACGTTGGGCTCTACGAGTTTCTTTCATGTTAGAATCAACAACCTCTACGTCGTTGCTGTTACCAAGTAAGCCATCAGCTTCGTCAGTGCAACCCTGACCGCCACATGGGCGTCCCATAGGACCAACGCGAATGCCGCCCTCGTATTCGAGTATTGTTACCGCTTCATCTCAATTGCTAAATCTTACTTTGGAAAAGTCGACGAAGAGTCTGTCAAGAACAATTTCGTCTTGATCTATGAATTGGTTGATGGTATGATTTGCGTTGGTGGCTGTCATTCCCGGTCTCACACGACCATGTTTCAGAAATCAACGACTTTGGTTATCCGCAAAACAGTGAGATCGATACGCTGAAGAGTTATATCACAACAGAGAGTGTCATGTCGTCGCCACATGTCGCCGTACGCTTTTCTCTACGCTTCCCTTCTAGCCAGCTTGTGTTTACGTTGTGTTAAAGGAAGAGTCTGCCAAGATCACCGTGCAAGCGACAGGCGCGACGAGTTGGCGACGTGGTGATGTCAAGTACAAAAAGAACGAAGCGTTTGTCGATGTGGTGGAAACAGTCAACCTCAGCATGAGTGCCAAGGGTACGTTATACAAACCCGTCCTACGTGTATACTAAAACCATCGCCTCAGGCAACATCCTCCGGGCAGATGTAGATGGTCACATACAAATGCGGGCATACTTGTCCGGCACCCCAGAGTGCAAATTCGGACTCAATGATAAACTGGTCATTGATAAAAATGACCGCGGCGCAGGCGCAAGTGATGGCGTGGAGCTCGATGATTGTCGATTCCACCAATGTGTCCGTCTGAATGAATTTGATTCTGATCGAACCATCAGTTTCATCCCGCCCGACGGCGAGTTCGAGCTTATGAGGCAAGCAGTGACCATCTCTTATTTGCGAGCATGGACCTAAATACGTCCCCCGTTCAGATACCGTGCAACGACAAACGTGAAGCTGCCGTTGCGCATCATTGCAACTGTCAACGAAATTGGAACATCTCAAGTTTCCTACGCGGTCTCTATCAAGGCAAACTTTGGTAATAAGCTCTCTGCGACCGACGTCGTGCTTAAAATACCAACGCCGTTGAACACGACGACCGTGGATTGTAAAGTCGCGAGCGGTAAAGCCAAGTATGTCCCTGCGGAAAATGTCGTCCTCTGGAAGTATGTCCGGTCATCTCTCTCGAGTGGCAATCAAAGTTGACACGACACACAGAATTCCTCGAATACAAGGCGGTCAAGAGTGCACCTTTACGGGTTCGGCGCAACTCACTTCCACGACCAATCGGCAAGTGTGGGCCCGGCCACCGATCGACGTCGACTTTCAGGTCTTGATGTTTACTGCATCCGGACTGATAGTTCGCTTTTTAAAAGTGTTTGAGAGGAACAACTATCAAAGCGTGAAATGGGTGCGCTATCTCACGAAAGCGAGTGGGACGTATCAGATTCGGGTAAGTGTTGGTCTGGGACTATGGTACAGATGAGCTATAACTGGACACTCGTAGCTCTGAACCACTGGGACTAGTTTATATGGACGGAATTTAGTACGCTAGATAATAGTCTATAATGCATACCTGCGGGTGTAGAGGCAGATCTGTGACCGCCAATCCCGGTAATCGACTTGAAATCATCATTTGCTATTTATTACCAGTGTCGTAACTCTGAGCCATTCACTCGCCCCGCTTTTCAATTATTCACAGCTCCAGCAGCGCTCGTCTGGATTCATGTTTTGGAGGTATTTCGTCTTATTCCAACCCCCAAACGCTCGCGTGACAATCTTTTTTTTTCGCATTCGTGTAGATTCGGCTTCCATAACACATCTGCCATAGACAATCTCCTGGACAAGGACGATGTCTCGTTGGAAGCCATCCTAGACGAAGACGATCTGCTACAAGAATGCAAATCTCAAAATACGAGGCTCATCGATTATTTCCAGCGCGTTGACGTCCTCAAGCGTTTGTTGGGATACGTCACCGGCGAGATCGAGGGCGCCGAGGAGAGAGGCAAGTTCAAGTATGTGGCGGGCCCGTCCGAGTCTCCGTCGTCTTCTTATGCTTTGCCGCACACAGATACCCGTACGTCGCTACCGAGGTGCTCTGCAGCGAGATTTGGTCCATCGTTGAGACGTGTGTGAATCACAATGAAGAACTTCTCGCGCCGTTCTGGGAGACCGTGCTCGACAAGTCCCCCGAGGACATGAAGACGGAGATGGTCATGGCCTCGCATTTCGCAAAGATCAACGCCGTCTTTCTCACCAAGAAACCCGCCGAGGTAGGCCCTTCTTTCGTGCATCATTTCGTGACCGAATTACGTGTCTGCCCAGATGCTCGCGTTCATCCAATCCCAGCCCTCCGTCGTGGAGCGGTTACTCCACCACGTCGAGACCCCTTCAATAGTGGACTTACTCGTTCGTATCATTCAGCTAGATGAGCATCCAGGCGGTGCGGGTGTCCTCGAAGTATGCTCTCGTATGCACTCTTGGGCACATGGCACTCATTTCCCGTCGGCACCCAGTGGTTATCGTCAGAACAGCTCATGGGGAGGCTGATTGGCCTACTCTCGCCTTCCCATTCCAATGACATGCACACTGTCGTGTCCGAACTTGTCAAGGGGATCATCTCCATGGCTGCACCTTCGCCTGGTGCCGGCCTGACGGAAGGCCTGCAGAACGGCCCCGCGTCGAACCGTTTTGCGCGGGAATTGGCCCACAAGGACAGTATCTCGACGCTCGTTGGATATATTCTTCATGACTTTGAAGCCGACCAACCGCTTGTCAAACCCTCGGTAGGTGACAGCGCCGATAACGTCGCTGTCATGTCCCCCGAGCTTCCAGATGGACACTCGGCCACATCATCTGTCATCCACTCGATCTCCGTCATCGTGGAACTCATTCGGAAGAACAATTCAGACTATTTCGAACCATATCTATTTCACACGCTACGGAACCGGCTGATTCAAGTTCAACAGCAGCTCCAAGGGGCCGAGAACGCGCGGGAAATGCTCGAGGCGGCGATGAAGGACATGGTGGATCGGATGGGCGTGGTCAACCTCGGGGCGTTGTTGGACATCATGTGCGAACGCCTACCCGACTTTCAGCGGTTTTTGCGCCAACCGCGGTCTTTGGTATGTTTTCATGTTGACATGTGCGCCACAATGACTGGTTCACCTTTTTCGTGCAGCAGGGTCTTGTGCCTACTACTGTGGGTCTCATTCGGCCACTCACGTTTGAGCGGTATCGCATTTGCGAGCTGTATGCCGAGCTTTTACATTGTTCCAACATGTCCCTTTTGAACCGCCTCTCGGAACACGATCATCTCTACGACAGCGAGGGTCGGTTGCAAGGTGGACTGGCAGCACTAGAGACGCTCGCCCGCGTGATCGCACTCGGGTCTTCTGAAGAGCGCGAACACGAGCCCTCGGACGAACCTCGGGACGAAGTCGAACCCGCCTTGGAGCTCCCGGTCACAAACCTATCCCGTGCCTCCTCGCTCCTCGACTCAGACGATGATATGAGCGATGACCCAGGCAGCTCCGACGACGATGCCATGGAGGAAATCGTCATGGACGACGACTCATCCAAGGCGCATTTCCGCAACGGGGACGACTGCCGGTCGCCCATGTCCGTGTCATGTTCGGCCTCGTCGCCGCCGCCATCGGACAATGTGACGTCGAGTGCGTCGGAACGGAGCCCTGTTAGTCCCAGTTCACGCGAGGCTGGGTCACAGATGACGTCGCGTCAAATATCACGACGGTCGACCAACCTGAGCGTGGTACCCGAAGCGCCGGTCGGTGAGCGGATGAAGCAAAGTTTTTTAGACGGGTCGGTGTTGTCGACGCTACTAGTAAGGGACCTACCCATGTCGTTTATACCTGGGTCTGATCTTGGGTTTGGGATGCAGGACCTGTTTTTCGAATTCCCGTGGAACAACTTTTTACACAGCGTCGTGTACGACTTTATCCATCAAGTGCTCACAGGCAGGGTCGATGGGGGCCTCAATCGCGAGTTGATTGTCTCGTTGTTCAGGGATGCCAAACTGATGCACCGCATCGTTGAGGGACAAAAACAAAATGACACGGAGAGGTACGTCATTTACACGATACATGCGATGAGACCGTTCTGACAAGGGCTCTTTTTTCAGCGTCAAACCCAACGGCGTACGGTTAGGCTACATGGGCCACCTCACGCTCATGGCCGAGGATGTCATCACCGCTCTCGAACACTTTCCGCTCGACCTACAACACGTCATTGAACAATGTGCTCCACACCCTGCCTGGAATGACTATGTCACGGGACGGTACAAGGAGACGAAGAAGCGGGACATGAGCTTACTTGGGGGTGGCAAGCCGGCCGTCAACGCCATTCCCCGTGCGGGCGGTCGGTGGGCGGTGGACGAAGAGGACGTCAAGACGAGTGCGGTGCCTGTACCGGTCAACGAGGCTGGCCTCAAAGGCGAGTTTAGACGAGCGACGTCGACGCGACTGGGCCGTGAAACGAGTGCGGATTTCGGGCCGGCGCCCATGGAAGAAGAGGAAGATCATGGGACGGGCCCGGCGCAGGTCAGTTTTGACGTTTGATCAAAGTTGCTTGGCTGATGTTTTTTGGTACCGCGCCTTTGATCCTAGTTTGCTCGTTATTTGACGCAGGAGCTTCATTCGGGGGAGTATCTCGCGCCGGGCGCGTCGGATGACGAGGACGAGGACGAAGGGGGCTGGTTAACACAATCCCAGTTCGATCTTGGAAAGCCGCCACCTGCGCGGCGACACAATAACGGACAGAGTTCATCGGCTGGGTTTGACGTGGGTGGTTGTCTATCCATGTCTGATCTCTTGGGCTGATCGGGAACTGTGTTGCAGGATTCGTTCACGCCCTCGACTTCCGGCGCTCTCCGAGAAGCGCTCTCGGACGACCCGTTTGGAGTCAACAGTTATGACGATGTACGTCTCGTTGACTGCCATGTCTCGTCATTCTCACTAACCCAAGGCGTTAGGACGACGCCTTTGGACCTTTTTCGGATTCGGCTGCGGCATTCACCTCCTCGTCGTTTTCTTCTTCCTACTCCTCGGACGACTCGTTTGATTTTGGTGATTTCCACTCTGGGGATGCCGACGGCGCCAAGGACGGTGAACACACCCCTACTGCTGGGAGTTGGACGTTTGCCAGTAGTTCCGAAACGGAAGGGGACTCTGAAGGGGATGATTTCGGTGCGGCTGTGAATGCCAACGGGCCACGAAATGGCTTGCAGACGATATCACTGGAGGACGTGAACGAGCGGTTCGAAACACAGCAACGAGGATGGGATTCGTGAGGCAGACATGCGTACATAGTCATATGGTAACGTCTGTATCGTAGTATACCTCCCCGCGGCGTCCCAGCGCTCGTATTGTTCTTGCGCAACTGTATCATTGGTATATAATTTTTCGTGATGTGTTTTTGAGGAAATGGGGTGATTACTCTGGCTTGAATTGGTAGCCTGCGTTTCTCGCGATGGCTGTAAAGGTTAGTTGGTCGAGGATCTTGCCGCTGGGTTCAGCCAATGTACACTCGATCCTGTCACCCGGGGTGACTGGACCGACACCGGAGGGAGTACCGGTGAGAATGAGGTCACCCTCCTGTTAGATATCAGTCAACACAGCAGATCACAAAAGGCACCTGAGTAACGTGCCTCCAACGTCATGATGGAAGAGACATGTTCGATGAGTCTGGGAATGCGGAAAATCATGTCGCCAGTGGTACCGTCTTGCTTGACCGCACCATTGATCTATCAATAGAATATCGTTACGGAGCCCCCTTCCGTGTGGGTCCGAGCACGTTACCTTGAGGGCGAGTTTTAGGTCGTGGGGGTCCGAGATGGATGACTTTGGTATAAATTTCCTAGGCACGGGGTGTCAGCGGAGAAGAACGGGGTACGACCAAGACCAAGACCGGGACCGACCCGACAGGTGTAAAGGTATCAAAGCCTTTCACCGCGGACCAGGGGAGGCCCTTCCTCTTGACCTCGTCTTGCATGTTGCGCGCCGTCATGTCGATGGCCAGCGCTGAAAAGGAACCGGTCACGTCGTATTGCCGGCTTGGTCCGGGATGTGGAGACTGGCGCACCGTATCCGGCAATGTGAGACTCGACTGCATCCTGGGATATGTCGCGTCCGCCTTTGCCAATGACGAGACCGAGTTCGACTGCGTATCACCGCATCGTGATTTGGCTGAGCCCCCAGGTGGACTGGTAGCAACGACAGACCTTCGTGGTTGGCGGTGACGCCTTTGGGTATCTCAATGTTACCACCCAAAGCAAGGTAGCTTGAGGTGGGCTTTAGAAAGAAGAATGGTTCCTTTGGACGTGTGTTGTTGAGCTCTTTGATATGCTCAGAGTAATTTCTGCCAATGGCGACGATCTGGTGCAACATCAACAAGTGTTGTACAGTATCGCTGATCCATACCTTCTTTCCTTGTCTCACAAACTGGGCTGCTACCGACGACATGTTGGTTGTGCAAGGGCCGCGCGAATGCCCCCAGTGGTGTGAAGGATATGGCCAAAATAGGCAAGAACCCCTGAATGGCTCCCACATAAAGTTCTGCCTGTTACATTTTGACGGTTGAAACTGAGTAACATGCAGGCGCTTTGAACATTCACAAGAGCTGTAAAGGACTTGAACCAGGACATGCGGCAAATGTTTGTCGAGTAGATTAGGTGCTCCGAGTCCGGAGAAAGTGTGCAAATGGAGTATCGGATTTTCGGGGACAACCAAATATGGGCATCGGCCGAAGTGTGAGAGGGATGACTCGATTTGTCGAAAAAGTATGAAAACTGTTGCTGTCATCATTTGAGTTCGCATTCTCAACTCATTTTCGCCTCCCTAAGCTGCCTACTGATGGCGACCATGTCCATCCAAGCAGCCTTGCGCACCTCGAGTACCCAAAAATCAGCCGCAACCGCGTGCTTTACTCGCTCAAAGTCCACGATCTCGACCGCTTCGATTGTCGATGCTAAATCCAGAGTCAGGGATCATGCCAGAAACTTGAGCAGATCTTCTCCAAGAGCGGCGACCCCTGCACCGGTCGTGTAATCCTTTTCAGCTCTTTTTTATTTTTGTCGTGGTGCTCATCAACGACCTTAGTCGCCCAAATCCCAACAGCGTCCCGTTCCCCGCCCCGGTGGAGTCGCGCACCAATGTAGGCGCTCTGGATCACTCGTTTGTCGGCATGTCTGGAGGACAGATATTTCATGAAATGATGCTGCGTCATGGGGTGAAACACATATTTGGCTACCCGGGTGGTGCCATCCTCCCCGTGTTCGACGCCATTTACAACTCCAACCACTTTGATTTTTTCCTGCCTCGCCATGAGCAGGGTGCAGGTCACATGGCCGAAGGTTATGCTCGCGTGTCCGGAAAGCCGGGTGTTGTTCTCGTCACCTCCGGTCCGGGGGCAACCAACGTGGTAACGCCCATGCAAGACGCGCTCTCCGACGGTGTCCCTCTCGTCGTATTCTGTGGCCAGGTGGCCACCTCCGCCATCGGCTCCGATGCATTCCAAGAGGCTGACATCGTTGGCATATCGAGAAGTTGCACCAAGTGGAACGTGATGGTCAAGGACATTGCCGAGCTCCCCAGGCGTGTAAACGAAGCGTTCAAGATTGCCACTTCTGGCAGGCCCGGTCCGGTCCTCGTAGATCTGCCAAAGGACGTTACCGCCGGGATTTTGCGCACACCTCTGCCTTTCAAGGTTACCACACCCGGGTCGCACACCCTCCCTACCAACCCGCTGCAAGCTGTCACTTCTCCAACCGACATTGTTCTCATTCAGCAAGCTGCCAGCCTGATCAATCAGGCACAGCGACCCGTTATCTATGCCGGAAACGGCGTTTTATCATCTCCCATGGGGCCCAAGCTGCTTGCTCGGCTAGCCGACCAGGGCAACATTCCGGTCACTACGACTCTGCAAGGTCTGGGTGCCTTTGACGAGACCAACGAAAAGAGCCTACATATGCTCGGCATGCATGGCTCGGCATACGCCAACCTCGCAATGCAAAACGCTGATTTAATCATCGCTTTGGGTGCACGATTTGATGATCGTGTGACCGGCAAGGTCGACACTTTTGCTCCTGCTGCGCGCGCCGCAGCTGCCCAAGGACGCGGTGGCATTATCCACTTTGAGATACAGCCCAAGAACATCAACAAGGTCGTTGATGCATCTATCCCGATTCTCGGCGACGTCGTGTCAAATCTTGCTGCACTTGTCCCTTTGATCCGATCGACGCCGCGTGATGAATGGTTTGCCGATATCAAGAGTTGGAAGGAAAAGTATCCGTTTACCTATGAAAAGACTAGTGGCCCGGATGCACGTATCAAACCGCAGGAAGTCATCGAAGAGCTTGACAAGCAAACGGCTCATCGAAAGGAGGACGTGGTCGTCACCACTGGGGTTGGTCAACACCAGATGTGGGCGGCCCAGCATTATAGATGGAGAACGCCACGGTCTATGGTTACCTCCGGTGGGCTTGGTGTATGTGCTGTCTTTTTTCTTTCCCCTCTCGAATGTTGAACTGCATTTAGACTATGGGCTTTGGTCTACCATCGGCCATTGGCGCCAAAGTTGCGGCACCCAACAAAACGGTGGTCGACATCGATGGCGACGCTTCCTTCAGCATGACTGCGATGGAGCTCGCTACTGCTGCCCAGTATGACATTGGCGTCAAGGTTCTTGTCTTGAACAACGAATTCCAAGGAATGGTGTTACAATGGCAAGGTATTGTCATTTTCATATTGGATCCAGCAACATTGGCTCACACATTGCGGCAAAGACCTCTTTTACGAGGCTCGATACTCCCACACTCGGATGACCAATCCCGACTTTGTGATGCTTGCAAAGGCGATGGGCGTCCATGCTATCCGGTGCAGCAGTGTGGATGACCTTCCTGCCAAGATGAAAGAGTTTCTCGAATACGACGAATCAAAACCCGTCCTGATGGAATGTATTGTGGAGAGGAACGAGCACGTATACCCAATGGTACGTCCTGATCGGAACGATCTCGTATCCTGTAAAACCATTCGTTTTATAGGTGCCGGCTGGCAAGGCCCTGCACGAACAGGTCCTGCACCCCACCCTGAGACCAAAAATGAAATCCGATGCTTGAATCTGTCGACACAGATCTATTTTTCGAGTTGCATATTCTCGGCATTTCATCAGCTCAGCATGTACATTATTTGCATCTCGTGGCGCCTTCGTTCCTTTTTTCTTTTCCGTCGCTATTACTTTCTTTGTGCTTGCTTTGCATTTATGTCGACGTCAATCTTTCTGGAAACAAAAATGGGGTATGGAACCCTGGTCTGATTTGTGCTTGCTGGCGCGGTTTGGTTATAGTAAACGTAAACGCGATGCCTTTCCTGAATGGTTTTCACCGTTAAATGCGTGGAACGGCAGCACAGAGTTGTCTTCTCCGGGTTAGTGGCATGGTCCAGATCGTGGATAACAGATGTAATTTGTCGGTAAAGTGCACCCACGAAGACATTCCTTCACGCAGCTGATGACAAGCAGGTTACTCATGCCAGCACGGAAACATGTGTACTTTACCGCAGACTTTTGGGTGTGCTAGTATGTCACAATGAATGCCTGACATGTCTCAATACAAGTGACTGTCTGCGATGGGGCCCATAGTTTCCTGTAAGGATCAACGCAAGTGAGAAGCGACGTTCCGTGCTGTAACTTTAAAGGTTCGCATCAAAGGAGGTGCAGTGTGGTCGTAGATTAGTTACTGAGCAAAGTGGTGAACCCTTCAGACCGCTGTCACTCATGTCAGTGAATTGTGTTTCATGCTGCTCAGAGAACAGCATCGATTTTTGCCCTGCTATCACGATGCATGGAAATCGCTATTCTTGCCAACACTGAATGCCTGTCGTCCGAGCCCAAGTGTCAGCGGTATAGCCATCTCTACTGCCCCTTGTTGCATACCTCCAATATATTAGACAATTGAAGTCGTTAGTGTGAGATAAAGGGAGGAACCTTCTCCTCTGTCGGGTTTGGTCATCGAGGATACAGCTGGGTGCGGTGGGCAAAGAACGCACTCCAACGACGGCACCTCTGGCACTTGCGTCAGTCCACACAGCATCATGCATGACATTGTGGAGCGGATATAAGCGTCGCACTTGCGCTACTTCACATCAGCGCCGTCATAGCCGTCGGGCACCGGGCTTGCTGCGGGTATCCTGGGCCTGGGCTTGGGCTCAGCACAGTCTACCGAGCCCCAACTGAGGAGAGCGTAGAGTCTAGAATTGTTGCATGGATACGCACCGCTGTCTGGCTCTGAAGCACGCACGTTCATTCAGGATGTCAGGTGGATTGCCGAATCTCGCTCTACGACCACGCATCTGGATCCTGGATGCCAAGGAATCAGTAGCAACTTGAGAAAGCGGCTTCCTTGGATGCTGTACTAACTCGGCACCATGCGATGTCCGTGACATTCTGATCAGTTACTGAAATGCAGGCGGAACAGCCTTGGCGTCATATGTGCACAAAGGGCGCGCCCAACTTGAATGAAGATAAAAAGGCACAGGCCGTCCTGTGTCGTCCATCTCAACCACCCACCACACATCTCGTAGCCACTTCGAGCTTATTACCTACTCGCCACCGTTTTCCACTCTTCACTACCCAATCGGATATGCTCAGCACAAGCAACTGTCCAGTCGTGGATGTATATGCCACTGTCTGGCGGTCCTGCAGGTACATACATGCAATCTATGATAGGATCAGCTACCTGATCAACTTTTGCTCGGTTCCAGGATCGCAAGCGGCACTCAAGCCACAAGACATACTCACAGGACAGTCAGAACGACATCATCCATGTTAGCCTTCCTTGACTGAGAGATTCGCCGAGCTGCGCTTACCCAGGCTTACTCTAGATCTTCTTCTCTTGCAATGATCTCATGGTCGCTCTACGGGGCAGGTTGAATAGGATGTTCTAGACCACGTCCTATTCAACGATACAAGGCTTTTACTGCCACTCGCAACGATGACACCATCGATCCAAATCCAACAGTGTAATCTGCGCATTCTGGAAGGGTTATCCGAAATAGCCGGGCTCTATGACTATCACACGCATAGTGTGTCTTCTCCTCTGGTGTGCTCCTGGTAACATTTGGCCACGAGCAACCCGTATACGACGACGAAAAAAGAGAGCCAACGCAGGTGGGAGGAAATGTGGTGATTGTATTTGACGTAGCAGGTCCATTATCCTTACTCTAGGCGGATCGGTTACCGTGGTCTTTTTGAAAAATGAAGGACGAATTTCGTGTACACGCTTGAGCTTTCCCTGGGATACTTTTCGAATCGTGCGTTCGCCTCTCATCAGTGTAACGTAAGTGTGATGAAACAGGCGCGCCCGCCTTCCCGACGCGACCCGCCAAGGATTTTTACGTGCGCCCGCCGCCATGCTTTTCCTTGGTGTCCTCGGTCCCATTACAGTCGCGTTACAAAAGCCGCGTTTTGCTGGCCCTCCACCGTTACTTGAGCGCCTCTAGAGTCAGCCATGTCGACTTCCGTCGAGTCTAGTGAACCACAAGCCCCCGTCCGCCATGATACGTACTATATGGAAGACGGAACGCATATTTTACAAGTGGGTATCTACACCGTTCCTTATTGCCCAAGATTTCCGACATATTGTCGGGCACTTTCTAGGTCGAACACGTATTATACAAAGTTCATGACGACCTCCTTATCATCCATTCGGACCTCTTCGGTGACATGTATAGCATCGGTGATGCGTCCACCCCAGTGGAATGCAGTTTAGAACATGATGAAAAGGAAGGAAATGGCGACGAGAACCCCATCATCTTGCATGGCGAACGAGCAGATGTCTTCAACTTCTTCCTCGACTTTGTGTACGGACGGTGAGTCACTCTGGCGTGAACGTAAACCTGTCGTGTGACCCAACCGTACATAGCGAACGCAGGGAACTGCACGCATATTCCAAAGGAGAACTACGCGACATGCTGTCCTTTGTCGACAAGTTCCGTTGTTCAGACATGCGCGACTTTGTCCTCGACCACGTTTGGAACGCACGCAGCATGTTTCACCCAGCCGAACTCTTGCAGCTCAGCGTGGCGTTCAAGTTGAGACGGCTTTTCAAATGGAGTTTTAGGCGTCTCGTGGACATGCCGCTCGTCGGGATCGCCAGGGAACACCGTGACCTTATGAGCGACAACGTCTTCGTTGCGATAACCAGAGCCAAGGCTGCCGTCAACCAGCATTTGCGCCTCGTTGCAAACCAGGAGCCAAGGATATTGCTTCATGCAGATGATTGTCAGGATGCCAAGGCATGTGAAACGGACTGGGCTGCAGTATGGTGGAACGGCATGGGTCGCTTCTTGTTGGACGGCAGAAATCCACTTCCAGTCGAGGAGGCCCTCCGACGGTTCAAAAAGATGCGGTTTGGACGCATGGGTGATGGGTGCAAGCTGCTCATGTTCAAGGTGCTCGACGGTGGCCACAATTTCAAGTATGTGGAGCCGTTCGTTACGGATGTTTGTCGATGCCTTATAGAAGAGATGCACATTAATGAGTGATAGACGTCTAGAGAGCAGCCGCCGTAATACACCCTTGACACCTTTACTACTCTTAGATAATACATGTATTTAGACGATTGCACCATTGCTTCGCACTTTATCCTCCGGGCTAGGCTCATATACTTTATCGAGATGACTGACCATCTATCTCTGGACCAAGAGAAACACGGACACCAACGAGAAACACGGCATGCAGATCCACTTTCACCGAGGTTGCCATTGTGTATGAACGCTGGTGATGATGTCGCTGCATTGGCCAACGTCATGGCCCATATGACTGAGCCATGCGTCAATGATATCGTCGAGTAGACGGTTCCGGGTCACGGGGCTGGGAGAGTCGCTCCCACAAAGCTTAAGCTTTGCATCACAGCTGCACTTGGCCTCGTGGCGGCAGTAAGGCAGAGTCGGTTACCAGAACAGCCTCGCTGCGGTGATTAGTGGTTCCAAATACTCATGACACCACACTCTGTCCTAGATGACTTGGAGTTGCACAACGTGCTCCACCGTCTTTCACAACTTGTCTACGCGCAACTGCCCAGCCATATGCGCAGCGAACCTGACTATCCAAGCGCGAGTATACCTGCCACTGTCCAGCGGTCCTATGGATATGCATTTTCCAGGGCCAGTGATTGGTGAGAGCGCAGCCGACTTTTTTCTATTGTAGGACCGCCGGGGATAACAACGGCCATGATCGAGACCCACTGGGAGCATGCTCACGAGAACGATTACACAGTCGGAAGACAAAACACACCCACGTCAGTCATTGGTGTGATTGACTGACCAGTAGTACCCTTACCCCTCCGGCTCTAGAACCTCTTCTCCTGTGATGATCTCGTGATATTATACGGAGCGGGTTGAATAGGATATTCTACACCACATCCTGTTCAACAGCGGCGATGGGCCAAATCCAACAGTGTAATCTGCGCATGCTGGAAGGATCATCCGAAATAGCCGGGCTCTGTGACTATCACACTGTGACGCAGCGTGTCTTCTGCGGTGTGCTTCTGGCAATATTTGACTGTATACGACGATGGAGACCAGAACCGACGCAAGGAAGGGATTGTGTTCGATGTAGATAGTCTACATCTAGTCTTCATTTATTTTTTCCTGAGATGATGCACTATGTTTTATCTTACTTTGCCAAGCCTTTTTATGTGTCATCCCGTCGCCATGTGTTTCGCTAGCATCTCAAACTCCTCGGCTGCTTCGCTCTGCTAGATGGTGCTAATTAGATACGCATTTTCAGACTACACCTCGACTTGAGCTTGATAACGTCTCGCCATCCTGAGAACCAACCATGGCAGCTTCATCTGACAACCATTCTCTTGTCCGCCATCCTGTATACTACCGTCCGGATGGAACACGCATTTTCCGCGTGCGTTCCATTCTTTGTTATTGTTATAGAGAGCTGCCAACATCATGACGGACCCGACCAGGTGGAACAAACGCTGTACAAGTTGGATGAAGAGCTGCTTGCCCTGCATGTCGACATTCGTCGCGCATCCGCTTCAGCAAATCCCAGCCTTGGCAGGGACATGGGGGGAGACAACGACGAGAATCCCGTCGTCTTGGACGACGTACGGGCAGATGTCTTTGACCTGTTCCTCGAATACGTATATGGCCAGTGAGTCGTTCCCTGACTCGTTTCTATAAACTGTCGTGTGACTTTGACATGTGTGTCTAGTGAACGTACGGTAACTCATGACTGCTCCCATGAAGAACTATACAATCTACTGGCCTTTGCGGATCATTACCATTGTTCAGGAGCCCGTCGGTTTGCCGTTGGGCGCATATGGGATGCAGGAGAGAGGTTCCATCCAGCGGAACTCGTCCACATCGGCTCCACATTCAAAATTGGAAAGCTATTCAAACTAGGCTTCAAACGCCTCTTGTTAGACACGTCGCCCAACAACATGACGGAGAGACACCAGTCCCTGATAGGTCATAGTACGTTTGTCACGTTGGTCTACGCTCAGTCTGTCCTCGACGAACACCGCCGTATCCTTGCTGCTGAGGAACCACCAATAACGTCGCATGCGGAGGACTGTCGGGACCCGACGGTCTGCGCAGAAGATTGGCACTCAACTTGGTGGAATGGCATGGGCCGTTTTCTGTTGGATGGTAACAAACCACTGTCGTTTCGTGATGCCGCCCAGCGTTTTAAGACACTGCAGTTTGGACGGATGAACGAAGGGTGCAAAATGCGCATGTTACAGATCCTTGACGGTGGTGCTGGTTTTCAGCATGCCGAAGCATTCATTAGGGATATTTGTGATGGCGTAGCGCATGATATGCACATCAGCGATGAATAGGTTGCATATTGCATAGTTTCTACTCACGAATAACGTCTTGTCTCGTTTGCTATCTGCGTCCGGTGTCGGACGTCCATGGAGCAATACCACTACTATATTTGACTTCAAATAAGACATGCGATTTCCACGCGTCCTTGGTACGGTATCCGATCTTCGAAAGAGGCTCGAGTGACTCAAAACTCAGCAGAAGAATATCTACGATCTGTCCGCATGGAATTTGACGGAATTAATGGATCCTGTAGTATGGACGCGCTCCGTGAACAGGGAGGGAAGGGGGCCTGAAGTGGAAGGCATACACCATCATGGCGATCACGTGGGTCGCATGGCACTCAACCCAGGGTCGAGCGGGATAAGTGGCAAGTTTGGCGGTGGGGTGGCTGAAATGTATGACACCGAGTGGCCTCAGGAAACGCTACGATAGATTGTTGGAAATACAGGTGTCTGGTGAATTTAGCGCAGGCGCCATTAGCACGTGGGAGCGTAGCTTGCTGTCATGCGATCAACGGGAGAGCTGCAATGTGGCACCCTGTGCCATGCTCCAGCAAGAGAAGCTCAGCCAGCATCTCCGTGTTATCCATGTGCGTTATTATACTTCGACCCCAAGTAGGATCAGATGATCTTCGGTACAATTTCGCCGACCGACATTCGGCTAACTCATAATAATAGAGTTTGGAGTGCTCATTTCGATGCCACGTCATTGGCATGGCACGCCATATCCACTAAGTATCATTGGCCCCTTGTATGGAATATTTGGAGCCCCTCCATGACCTGAATCACCTTCTCCTCGTTATGCTTTGCAATTCGAATGTTCACTTCTCTAAGCAGAAACGAGTTCTCCACGCATTTTCAGTACTCAGGGATGCAAAGATGTTATTGGACTATTGCGCTCCGTTCCATAAATGAACAGTGCGTCACCCACAGGACCAAACCATTCCTCTATTCTATCTCTACTACTTGTATTCCATACTGACGACAAACTATGGGCATAATTGCAGAAAGTTGGCAGACCTCGAATTCAGCTGTTTCTCTCAAGCATTGTGCCGTGTCTGGCGTCCGACGTGATATGTCGCCAGAGCATGCTGACCGTCTTAATCAGCCTGGTAGAAATGCGATGTATCATCGCATCTCTCGCAATGGCTCGTACCGGCGCAGAAACGGGCACAATGGTGACCGTGGATCCGATCTGGGGCAAAGTCGGGTGAAGGCTTCTAGTCAGCACCCATGTACGGTTGGAGTAGACCCTGCAGGGGCACTGAGCCGCTCACAGACCTCAGTATCTGTTGTTCACTTGGGATCACGATTGAAGAATGCAGGTACGTTGCATCTTTGACAACTTTTTTTCCTCGTACTCATATGCAGAGAGATAGTGTATGAGCCGGCCGTGCACAGAATAAGGAATCTGACCAGGCGTCATTCCACATGAGGCTCAGTCCTCTTCCCAACTCTGTGTAGAGAGGGGAGGAGTGATGTAATGTGAATAGACAAGGATTCGGAAGGGTTGGAAGAAAAACATATATGTAAACTCTGCGCAACCACCGCAGACCTGCAGCGGAATTATTCAAGTATTCTAGGTGCTTGTACCATAATATCCATTCCTGTATGGAAGCCATCTCGGAGGAAATGGCAAACTTGGAGCCATCCTCTCGACACTCGGTGAAATTCGCAAACCTCGTACGAGACACTTTCGGCCGACAACCATGTTTGTGGCAACAGACGATTACACAGGTGTTGTTGACCCATGATCGGGACGTTGTTTGCGTTGTCGGACCTGGCAAAGTTAAAACTTGAGCATTCTGTGTGCCATTATTGTTCAGTAGAACAAATACAAAGATTGCTATTGCACATTTGAACCTGTGAATGACATGTGGGTCTGGCACGAACGTCGGTCGCGCGACGAATCTGCTGGCTATACCGTGTTGTCAAGTCGTGTCGGCGCAACTACAGTCACGACTTGGCAACGCGGTGAAAAAAGAGGGGAGGACTCGGGTGGTTAAAACGGCACTATTTTTTTCGCCGACGCATCGTTGTGTCCTCATCGATCAAGGTTGCTTGATCCTCGGCGG
>JBBPTS010000080.1:0-41795 GCA_038094235.1 Fistulinella staudtii | reverse complement strand
CTTGTGCTTGAACAAGCAAGAGACATGTTCTCATCTATAAATATGATGCTCAAATGATACAAACTGATAGGCTCAAAGGAACGGTTTTTTCTCGCAAAATTTCTAAACGATATATAGCTAGGGTCGGCAAGTAATGAATTCGAAAAAGAAATTTATCGCGCACAAGACCGGCGTACGCCTTCAGCACTCTGCCCACCATTAAACATGATTGGGGCATGTATCTCCACTCCCTCTTGAGTGCCGTCAAGGCACGATCATTGCGGTCATACAATATTAGTTCATCCTCCTCCCCGACCGCGAGACATAATGGCCGCGCTTGGTCACACCTTCGACGGCTCCTCTTTGAACGAGTCGTGGCCCTTCTCGTCCTCTTCCATGGGAGCTTCATCGTTTCCGCCGCCTTCCTCAAACGCGGTCTTGTGTTGTTCAAAGTGCGAGGCGTGTTTCCTATGTGACGGTTAAAACCACAAAGACAATCACAACGGCCGTAATCGCGCCGAGGATAAATACGTACTCTGGCCCGAACAAGGTGACGACGATAACGAACGTGGCGACTGTGCCGATAAAGATGCCTTGCACCATGGCGTACCCAGGCACAGCAGTCCTCACCCCGTCTACGATCTTGTATGTCGCAAAGTTCTTGCCACCAACTACGTCAACAACGGATTAGACTCGTGCGAGAGCAGGATATGGAGACTCGATGCACCTGCTTCAATTTGGGCGGACGCGGCGGAGATCATCTACAAGTGAGCAAATGAATCAGTTGCACCATTGCAATGGCTATCAGAAGATGCCATACATTTCCAAGCTGGTATGCAACACCAGGGAAAGTGGCTCTAAACGCTGGAGGTGACATTTCCGCAAGTTGGATGGGAATCTATCCCAATGTGAGCGCGAAGCACGGTCACGAACGAGGGACAATGCGCACGACACCCCATGCACCTTGGACTCCAAATTGCACACAGAACGCGCCAGCAGCAAGCGCAGAGAAGGAGTTTGGAAGAATCCAGAGCGGGATGAACGCTGCAGGTTCGCATCGTGGTTGAGTAATGACACAAAGGGACGCTAGTCCAGCCGGTACATACCACCCACAAGCAAGATAAAGACACTACATGTGATTTAAAACGATCAGCAAACAAGGAGATACGGAAGGCCGCACGCCACATACATTATAGTCAACCGGCGCCCCATGTACTGACTCGTGTTACCAGCAATCGCACCACCCCTTCCAATTTGCAACATGTGCGATCAGTCGGACGACACGAGACCTATTAAACTTACATAATTGCACCCTAAGGATCAACATGAGGTTTGTTACGAATGTTAAAAAAGATGCGACATACGCAGTTTCCAATGATGGTCGCGATGGTAGCGCTGTGTGTAGAGAAGCCTTTCGCCTTTTGCAGATAGGTGGGATATAGATCCTACAGAGGAACATTTAGTTGATTAAAATCAGCCATTGTTCCTTCTTCCCCCAAGTCTCACCTGCGAGCCATGAGACAAGAAGTTGAATCCTACG
The DNA here is from genome assembly GCA_038094235.1 of Fistulinella staudtii. Lineage (NCBI taxonomy): Eukaryota > Fungi > Basidiomycota > Agaricomycetes > Boletales > Boletaceae > Fistulinella > Fistulinella staudtii. Next base: position 40,276 of record JBBPTS010000080.1, on the reverse strand, counting down.
AGAATGTGTTGAATACGTTGACGCGGAACCGCTCAAGCCCCAAAACGCACCACTCATAAGCAGGATGGCGTAGATGCACAGCATCCAGTGCTGCTTGAGCATCTGTTTCGTTTCCTTCAGGAAGATCTGGGTCTTGTTTGCCGAGTTGGTGTGCTTTCCCTTCTCTATCTCCTTTGCACGCAAAAACACAGCAGACTCGGGAAGGAGGGCACGTATGATAGCGGCAGTGAAAAGCAAGGAGCAGCTAGCCCAGAACATGGCACGCCACTTGTACTGGTGAGCATGCGGAATAACCACGAGGTTGACGACAGCAGCAAAGAGATAGCCGCACGCATAACCTTGCTGGACGATACCACTCCCAAGACCACGGAGTTCAACAGGGAGGTTCTCAAGAGCGGTAGAGGACGCAAGACCCCAAATGCCACCCATCGCGACACCAAAGAGCGATCGCATAGCCAAAAATTGGTTAAAGGTTTGCACGAAGCTAGTGCCAAGAGAGAAAGCGCAGCAAAGTAGCAGATTGGCGGTAAGAGGCCATCTACGCCCGAAACGATCCGACAAGATACCAAACACCACCTGGATTACTGTTAAAATCTTAAAATATATAGAGCTCGCAAACTTACCGCGCCAATAGATCTGAACAGTAGTGTGAGTGTGATCGCTGTCGTCTGAGTAGACAGGCTGTAAGTCGTGGTCAGCACGGAGTCTTAGAAGGAACTTACTATTGATGCAGTCGGCTTGTTGAACTGCTCGGAGAGAAGCGGAACAGTGAGTGCAACACTGAAGAAATCGAATGCATCACAAGTCCACGCAAGCCAACTAACCAAGTTTCAGGATTAGTTCATATAAATGACCACAACAATAAAGTTCGCACCCCGAGATGAACTGGGCACTTTGCAGCCAAGTGAGGCTCTTGAGCGCCGTGAGGGCTCCTGAAGCCGAGGTTCCCTTCTCCCTTTTGGGAATGAGGCTCTTTATGATGCGCGACATGGTCCGTTGGGAAGGCTGCAAACCAAGAATCAGCCTGCAAGTCTGCTTTTATAAAGATGCCTTGAGTTGAGCGTTCCGGATATACCTTTCCTGGAACCCCGCAATTAGGCGGCTTCGGAACGACTTTGGCGGATGAAGTCAGGTGAGCAAACCCAACTTGGAGCGAGCCAAACTATCCATGTCCAGATGAGGAATCCGTTTCATCACTGAAGAAGCGGGAGCCTTCGGCGTTCCGCTCAAAATGTCAGGGGCTTTGGCATACGCGGCGGAAGAGACCACCTACGGAGCTGATTTTGGAAATTTTAGAGGCCTGCTTGATACATCAATGGACATAACGTCGGTTGGAATCCCAAAGTATCAAGGTGATCATGATCATCATGTACAGGTCGTATACTCACCGGATATTCCAAAAATACCCTGTCAAGTAGCACACTTCCGTCCGACAGTCGCGGACAACACTCACTCTTCACAGTGGTCCAGCCTACACACCGACCAGGTCCGAACCAGTTCCGGGGGAACCCGAAGTGAGATTGCAACTCCAGTGGTCATAGCTGTCAACACTACTCGATCTTGCCATGGAAAAGACAATCACTTATTAACAGGCCACTGGACCAGGTGTTCGTGCTGTCAATGTCAGAGGGTGGAGTGGTATTCAAGCGATAAAACCGTGTCGCCACAGAAGATTTTGGCGTACCCCACTGGTGTCTCACCTTCATTCGGCTTAAACCACACCGTCATAGCCCGGACAAGTTCGGAATGTAGGTGATCAGTTTGGTCACCAAGAAAAAAAGAGAAAAAAATTCAGACATACATACGCGAGTCGTCATTGCGTGAAACAATTCAGCCGAAGGCCTACACTAGCATCACGTACCTGACAACGTTTTCATGACCCTCCTGATGCGGGCAAATTCGGGGATGTTAATTCCCTATACTGCGCGGCAAGCGTCTCCCGCACACACGACAGTTACACCAGCATGTCTGGATAAATTATCTTATTTCTCCCATGCTACATCTCAAATGAATATTCCCTGCTAGTGACACGTGCAACGTCAAAATTCAGACATGATCATCAGTAACCGAAATTGAGTTCCGCTTGATGTACTTACTATGTACTGTTCCACTAATATCTCAGGTTCAAGTAAGTAACTAGACGCACAGAATCCGGGGCAAACGAACTGGAGATGCCAAGGACTGGATATCGTGAACCAGACACTACATATACAAACAAATAGCAATAACCTCGAACGAACCTTGTGACACAGCCACTGGCATGACACTGTACAGTATGGACATGAAACGTATAATGCAATGCGTTCTCATCCTACATTCATGATAATCATTCAATGGACTCAACTAATCTTACAGTGAAACACAAGGTCTTCGCCGTCCGCATCTCGCTTCCGAAAGGACGCACTGCCACTTTAGAATAACGTGGATCAACGGGACTGACCAGCAGGCTGCTGCCGGCGGACGGCCGATTTTCTCGCTTCCTTTTGGCGGCAAACTATTACATCATGGCATGCATTGACACCTAAGTGTCAACGATTGTTTCCATAGAGATCTGGGGGTGGACGTAAATCGAACTGCTTCGAACGGACTGACTCCGTCTATCGCAACCAAACGTGCGTGCCACCATTTCACTGTTATCATCTGCGACGCGATACAGGTGAGTTCCCGCTCTACAAGCGATATGCCACACCCCGGGGCCTGCAAATTTTGTGACGCAGCAATCTAAAGAATGCTGCATATTTGCAATCGCGGCAAGTACTCCAATCACATCTTTCTCATTCGCGCATTCTGAATATGATGATTGATTTTTTTCTTTGATAATAATGATAAGGCGAGACTCTCGAACATTTGCCTTTCCACTATAGCAGTGGTCGTGTTCAAACCCGCCTCAAGTTCACCATGTGTGCTTCTACCGGAGCGTAGATCTTGAACTGCTTGTGGATGATTTCATCTACGCCTGAGTTGCTCATCCGCCACACTTGCGTCCTCCTAGCCATCTGACCTTGATCAGACGCCACACTACGAGACAAGAGAGTGATCATAGGCAGGATCCGAATCAGTACGCGACAAAAAATCGTGTCTCGCTCAAAATCTTGTACTGTGCGTCCGCATCGAGATCCCACTAAAACGGGATCTGTACCTCAGACTGTATGCTCATGCCAGTATCTTGGTGGAGGATCTCGGGCCCGAAGTGCACATGATCGGTGGACCAAAGTTTGCCGTGGGTGGGACGTCATCGTATCACGAATGGCCCTCGAAAATCCGTTTGTAAGGCTGGAGCTTGAAATTATAGCTCCGAGCCTGTTCACTGCAAGAGCCTGTTCACTGCAAGAGCCTGCTTCTCGGTAGTCTCTAAAATATCAAGATCTCAAATCTGCAAAGTGACCGGCGAGTTGGGTTGTGATTCTGGCCTTGCACACCTGATGGGTGTCGAGGCGACGTTCTTTGATCCCTGTCAGACAAGTAAATGAGGTGACTGGCCAAGGTAGGAAACGAATTCGGAGAAAGAGACCTGCCGAAGGCGATGTTTTCTCCGATTATGCACCAAAGAGAACCGCTGACCGCTGAGCAAGGCTAGTACAGGATGCCAAGCACCTCGCCAGATTGAACTCGCACCCGCCTGCTAAAGAGACGCGATCCCCGATACGTTTCTGGATGGGGTAGAGAGATATCAGCAGGGTTCATCCACTGAAGGCGGAAATACCTCTGGGTGTTTATATTGCAAATAAGCATGATAAAATGACAAGTCAGAGTCAGGGCTTTCTAAAGCGGTCAATGACGCACGCGAAAGTTGCTGTCAAAGAACCGAGTAAAAGAGACTCAGATTGCGAGTCATGGCCCAGCAGGAACTCAGATCTGGCAATGGGGATTTGGACGCCCGTTGAGTGGCACCCTTTGAAACAAGGAAGAGGGAGGCATTTCAATGCACGGAACCGCATTTCGGAGAAACACGGAAGGCAGTGCTCACTCATGAAACGGGGATGAGATTTCGAAAACACTTACAACTAGACCAACAACATCTCGTGATCCGGCTGCCGATGGAAACATCAATATGAGGCAGTCTTGAGACCCCGTCTTCTACACCTGTCTCCCACCTTCCTCTGAGCAACTTTGGGCCCGTCTTCATCCAGCGCCAAGTCCAAATCACTCATCGACAGGAAGAGCGTAAACAAGACGTTACAAGTCATTACTGAAGAGAAAACCGCCACAATGCTAACATACAAGTGATGCAACCCTCGTTACGTTCGTAAACTGACGTCTTACCAGGTAATCTCTGATAACGCACCGCCAGCAGTGGACTCTCCAAAGAGGCCATTCACCATCGTTTATCAACACGTCATCGCGCATCGTCCGAATCGTTCCAAGATCATACCACGTCTGATCCCTTTTCGTCGTCTTCGCGTAACTCCTTGACCGCCGACTCGTCAATCTCGCCCTCCATCACCGCATCGTCCTGTCCACCGCCCTCCTCAAACGCCGTTTTATGCGCCTCAAAGTGGGAGGAATGGTGTCTGCGCAAAATCATGATGGACATGATGCAGTAATGACGTGACTAGGTACTCACTCGGGGCCAAAAATGGTCACAATCACGACATATGCAGCGACGACACCAATAAAGATGCCCTGCACCTTGGCATAGTCGTCCACTTTCTTAAGCACACCATTGACCTTGATGTACGTCTGCAATTGTGCTCCGGCAGCTAGATTAAATACACATGATCAGTATTCTTGGTCCTTACAGCCCGCGTCATAGGCACGCACTCGCTTCGATTTGAGATGATGCAGAGGATACCATCTAGACAGGGGAATTAGGCCAAATACGAGCATTGTCTGGTGTAGAGGTATCTCACATTGCCGATTTGGTATGCTACACCAGGGAACGTAGCCCTAAAGGCAGGTGGTGACAACTCTGCCAGCTGAATTGGGATCTAAACGCGCCGCATCCGGGTCAGGGTCTACTCTCGAGTGAAACCACTCGCAGAAAGGCACATACAATTCCCCACGCGCCTTGGACACCAAACTGGATCCAAAATGCACCTGCTGACAGGGGACCGAACCCATCCGGGAGAATCCATAGGGGAATGAAAACTACATAACAAGTGTTAGTCAGCAATTAGGTACATTTTAGTTGATGATCCGGTCCGGGAAGTGAACTCACCGCCAACAAGCAACACCGCAAGGCTGAGCGAGATTATGAGTTGATTTGGAAGGTGTTAGAGGACCGGACACGACTCACACCATGCCCAGTCGACGCCCGATATGCTGACTACTATAACCAAAGAATGCTCCGCCACTGCAAACGCCACACCAGTGGATGCGATATCAGCGGGAGTTCATCATGGTTGCCACGATCATTGATACCACTCACGCGATGGCTCCCTATCAGAATAATTAGCACACTCCTCACCCAAAAAATATCGTACGTACACAGTTGCCGATAATCGTTGCAATGGTTGCGTCATGGACACTAAACCCTTTAGTTGTCTCCAAGTAGGTGGGATATAGATCCTACAACACAACGTCAACCAATTTATAAGAATCACGCAGCTGTTCCCGCGATAGCTAGGAAAAGATGCGAAGCACGTACCTGTGAACCATGGGACAAGAAGTTCATTCCTGTGGCCACGCAATAACGTCAGTCACTAGTTTCGCACGCATGCCTGCCCTTACCGGACATGAGCAAAATGGCGTAAATGCACAACTTCCAATGAAGCTTCAACATTTCTTTCGTTTCGTGCAAGAAGATCTTGGTCTTTCTGCCCGTTGTCGTTCCCTTTGCCCTCTCGATAGCTTTTGCACGCAAGAAGACCTCGGATTCGGGTAGTAATGAACGGAGGATAGCAGCGAGGAGGGTGACGCCAGCGCCGAACCAGAACAAGGTCCGCCAGCCGTATGGCGAATGAGGCACGACGGTGAGGTTAATGACTGCCGCGAGGAGATAGCCGCACGCATATCCCTCCTGGAGAATGCCGCTTGCAAGGCCTCGGACTTCCACAGGAAGGTTTTCAAGCGCCGAAGAAGCACAGAGTCCCCAGATACCCCCCATGGCAACACCAAACAGTGCACGGACGCCGAGGAATTGAGTGAACGTGTTGACGAAACCACTCGAGAGGGAGAGGACAGAACAAATCAGAAGGTTACACACGAGAGGCCATTTACGACCAAAACGATCCGACAAAACACCGAATATAACAGCGCCGACTGATCTGAAGAGTAGTGTAAGCGTGATGGCGGTCGTCTACGCATGCCGTCAATAAAATGTAAGAATGGACGAAGGATTATGAAGGAGATAAGGGTCTCACAAGTTTAGCCGGCTGCACATCAAACTGTTTTGCAAGCGAGGAAAGAGTCAAGGATACAGTGAAGAAATCGAGAGCGTCACAAGACCATGCGAGCCAGCTTTACAAACATGGTTTAGCTCATCTACATCCGAGAGAACGAGCGACGTACCCGACAAAGAAGTTGGCGTATTGCATGGGTTTAATGGTCATAATGGCGGGTATAATGGCAGTACTGGCACCCGTGTCCCTCTTGGGGACGAGATTTCGAATGAATCGAGGCGCCATGACAGCCAACGAGCGAGCGGGAGCAAGAGGGGGGATGACCGGCGAATGGACCGATAAAACTCATATAAACGCCATAAATCCCAACAACCCCAAATGAAGTTGGCACGCATTCAAGCGGTCGGCCACCCAGGAACGAATGTCATATTTACGGCACCACCGCAAAAATGATTTCGAACGTCAGGGTCCATAATCACCGGTCTCACCTGATCGTTCTGTGCCTTGAGCCTGCCAATCCGATTTCCATAGCGCCGTCGACTTAGCATAACGTGAGCCGCGTGCTACTGGCTTCAATATATAGCGTCGCGCCCGCCGATCAGAGGGCTAATATATCAACTGAGCTCGACGCACCTGTTCCCCATACTACGCCTGAACATTGTGTTCGTCTAGCGTGGCAGGGAGGAAAACGCACGATAGAGCGGGATTAGGTTCCCGCGAACATGACTTACCACAGTGAGTATGATATACTTCTCCCAGTGGAACTAACCGCGTATCTGCACATGTATGCTTCTATGTATGTACATGGATCAGACCAAGTCCGAGTCGAGACGTGTCACGCCTTCGACCCCGGTTTCCCCCGATGGCCCAGGTCCTTCCCCCAGGTCTTACGAAACGAAGTTGACAATCCCCGCAACGACTTGAAACAAGCCATCCATCGTCCCGCAGCCTGGGAGCATATTCCGTAGGTACACGTCTTTTGGTTGGACGACTTATTCGGGCCAGCTCACACAGGCACATGGTCCAAGTTGGGATTGCCCACCATCTTGCACTCATATGGGCCGGCTACTTGTTGAACTAGCCCAAAGGAGAAATGCTCTGACCTCGGTGGACTGAACGGCAATGATGCAATATTAGGGGCACTCTCGCTGGTGAGTAAATTACCTGGCTAAGAGTAGACTGCACCCGCACTAGCCGAAGGCTAACGTTGACAACCACCTCATTGGTCCCATTTGCATATGCCCCAACTGTCAGTAATTATGACAACAGTTTAATATCCATCATATCACGCTGATGACGCCTCGCGCGTCACGACGACATATTGTACTTTTTCATCCAGCCAAACATCCTTCACATCCGTCACACACGGACACCGGACGTCGCGCGACCAAACCATGTGCGCAGGTAAAACTATTTTAGTACCCCCGTTACCGCTTCGCCTTCTTTCCCCTGCGCGTGCGCTTCTTCTCCCCTGTTTCCTCCCTTCCTGTCTCGGCCTTGCGTTTGTTTTGTCCCGACATCGCTCCACTTTTTACGCTCACGACGGTTACTCCTGCTTTTGCCTGAGTAACCCTCGTAACCTGGGCCTCTGCAGCACTCCAGTCTCCAGCCACATCATTGATCGCATACCTGCAAAACACCAGCGAAACCCAATCGTCAATAACCTCTTCATTACCCATCCAAGCTATATTTAGACGATCATGGCTGGCAGAAGCGTTCTCCCCTTCATTTGGGGCATGGGTTAAAGTGGTGATAAATCAAGCGGGCCAGAAGGACGCACGACACGACGTGCGCGTGCACACGTATAACGAAAGCGAGCTAGGAAATGCACACATTCACTCACTTGGTCAAATCTAGCGACTCGATCATGGCGCGTTGCTTCTCCCGTAGGGCCTTTGTCACCTCGTCGCCCGCTTCGTCAAGTTCGTCTTCCACGCTAACTTCAATGGGTTCCCATGGTCGCGATGGCGCTACTTCACTATTTCCGCCGTCGGCCATACCGTCTTCATCTCCATCGTTATTGTTATCGTCGTCGTCTTCATTACCCACCACGCGTCCAGTGGCGTGCGTGCTTGTGCTATTGGATGGTGGCCGAGGCGCGGCGACGGGGATATCTGCACCGACAGCCTCCTTTTGTATGTCCGTCAACCTCCTACTAATCTTGCGTATGAGCTTGTTGAACAGCGCCAATGCTTGTGAGACGGGCAACGATAGCTCTTTCTGCGGAGTTCCAAAGAGACTATCTGTACAAGAGGGCATCCATTGTAACATATCACTTACCTCCACCTCCTCGATCGACTTTCGTTGCAAGCCCAAACCGAGCAGTATCGATGCTTGCACGGCAGATAGATTCACATCCTCACCCATCCGCTTGTCAAAGTAGAGGGACGCAGCATGTGGCAAGAGGTCGAGAATGACGTGGTAATCAACCATATTATTCGCGTACGAGTCGAGACGTTTGAGATCAAACGGCGTCATGAAAAAGGAAAGTTCGGATGCAGTGATGACTAAGCATCCCATCAGCTCTGAAGAGTTCGGACCAGGATGCACACGCACCTCCCAAAGTATCTTTCTCTCCACCCTTTTTCACACCCGCGTTGGCAGCCTCGAGAATGCTCAGTGCGGTCACGCTCCCGAACTCTCTGAACTTGAAGGAGAGTAACGAGAGGAAGCGCCGTCGAAAGTCTAATCGTGCCACACACGTCATTCCCTGCACGCAGCCAACATATGCCAACGCACCTTTGGCAAACTCGGGCAACCACTCCAAACCGGGTTCGGTGGAGCTGTTCAGCCCCCGCACCATGACGCATGTATGTTCGCCCGTGAGCTCCGACTGCGTCTGTCGAAGGTAGAGTGGCACAAAGCCTGCTCGCTTCCAAAACCTGTTTTCGATCGACAGGTGTATGAGTACATACGCATGTTGACCCACGGGGTGAAACGCCTCATGAACCATCCATGCATGTGTATGTTTTGCAGAGACGGCAAAAAAAAAGATAAACGACGTACCTCAGCAACTGAGGTGTCAACCCATACGACACGCCCAAGTAGTCCAAACTTTCCGGTTTCCTTTCTGAGAGGCGTTGGAGCAACGGCGGCATCGCCTCCGCCGGGCGGACAGTGGGATGGTCAGAGTGAAGGTCCGTGTTCTGTTCGGAACAAAGAGGAAGAAAAAAAGTAGAACATCGCAGGCACCCGTTAATAATACCGAGTCAGTCAAATGATCAGTCAAATTCGAGTATTCAAGCAGGCGGCTGGGGTGGACGTACAGGGTCGATCACGGTAGCATCCGGGTAAGTCGATCCAGAATGGGTGTTTTCGGAAATGTCAAAATATTCTCCACTGTAGAATGAGTTGAGGGCCTTGAGAGCTCGGGAGCCATACCCCATCTGTGTACGCATGTGCAAAAACAAGTATCATCGGATCAGCATCGTTCTTCTCATATCACTTTCTACCACTCTTGCCAACCATGCCGTAAATTCGAGCACCGGTCGTCGAGTGGGACAACAATGTGGCTGAAAAAGATTCAAGACTCACGCTTGCGTAGTCTGGGTGCGTCGCAATCCGGACAATCCGTGCACCGCTCAACATGCCAAACTTGCTCTCCTGAAATTGTTGCGCAACGATCCACGGAATCATATCCCCGCCCGCTCTCAAACCCCTGCTTAACCCCTCCATAATCGCCGCCTTGCTGATATTGCCCTCCAGCGCAACTTGTAACACCACGAGGGGTTCGGGAAGGTGCGATGCATCGTCTTTTAGTGGCGGTAAAAGGACAAAAAGGTGATGTGCTGGTGCGTCCGACAGGAGTTGGAGATCATTGGGCTGATTCTTGTAGTGAGAAGCAACATAGAGTGCCATCATCCGCTGAAGGAACAGTTCGGATGCGGGGTGGTAGCTGAAGAGCGTATCCCTCGAGACGTAGTAGAGCTCACATGTCGATGGATGTGGGCATCCCTGCGCGGAAGCGACAGCAGACTTGGTGGAAATGGTTGCATCAAGACATAGTAGGCCGTTGAGCCATTTTTCGATCTTGTCTCCATCGCCGTAACGAATGGGTGTCTCCAGCTTGATCTCGCGCAGCGTACGCGCTTTTGGGGCGTTCGAGTGGCCGGCACTGGCCTTTTTGGAGGTGGACGTGGAAACCATGGATGTATCTGCCGACGCAACATCTTTGGTGAGAGAGGAGTGGGTAGTTTCACGTAGTTGTTGGATGAGCTTAAGAGAGAGAGAGCGGCCAGTTCCTTCGTATCCATTGATCGTTGATGCCATGAATACAAGGTACGGACCGAGAAGATTGCGTACAAGAGGGAGAGGGATAGCTGCCGCTTCGTCGATGATGACGAGTTCAGCTTGTCCCAAGACGTGGGCATCTTCAGGTTGAATGTACTACAATAATGTGAGAGACAAGCGATTATAGACACACGAGATCCACCTGAATAGTTTGCCGGTGCTGGTGGAAAACGTTGACCCTGACGATAGCCTTGTTGAAATCAGGGTTTGTGCTCTGCAAGATATCGTAATCGAGATGTTCGTCGTATCCAAGCGCATCCATTCCCTTGAAGACAAACTCAAACAACGTTTTCAAATTCTCTGGGCTTGGACTTGTTACAAAAATGTTTGAGTATCCGTGAGCCAAGGCGGCTGCAATTGCGAGACCCAGAGCGGCGGACTTTCCACGTCCACGGGCAGCCGTGAGCGTCACCGTCGACGCCAGCGTTTTTTCAGCGATAGCCTCCACAAACGTGAGTAGCGCCTGTGCCTGGTCAATCGTTTTTGCGAGCTTGACGAGGTCACCGACAGGTTTAGTATCTGCCAAACTCTCTTTGAGATCCTTGAGCTCTCCGTTTGTCTTGCCCTTGCCATACTCATCGTCAATGGGTGTAATATCCTTCCCTCTGGAAATGGGGACCACGTTGAGCTCATCATCCAAGACCAAACAGTCCGCACAGGACCCCAATGACAAGATGAAGCGTTCATTGAATCGAGCGACCACGGCATCATGAGACGAAGTACGATAGCGGGCATGAACATCCTACGTGACAATCTGAGCCTTGTTCACTTCATTCTTGAAGCAAATGCACGCACCATAGTCAGCGTATACAGTTGCCGAAGAGACGTCATCGTTTTGAGCAACAATATCACCAATCCACCGCCCTCGACCGTTTCAATCGTTCGCGCGAGCAAGTTGGGCGTAATCGCTTCGAAATCTTGCAAAATACACATTCCATACGTGCTCCCAAGAATTTTGTGCGTCTCCTTGTAGTACGTATAGCGGATGTCGGTCACAGTGACAAAAATTTCGAATGGATCTTGTTCGTTGGGTTCTCGGATGCCGCGTTTCACGTCGCGCTTGATTTTGGCTTCTCGTTTTTTACGATGTCTAGTTCAATCCCCCGGGACAGTCAAGAGGTCAACAAAACCAACACGCGTGGAAACATTGACTCACGTCGTGAACCCGAGATCTTTTTTGTAGCACCATAATACTGATGGTCGTGCAGATACCCGAGCTTGGGAGAGCAAGTAGTGGAAGTTTACAATCTAATCCCATTGAATAAGCAACCTGATTGTTTTCTCATGCAAAAACGAGGCGCACCTGATCCCTTGCCTTGTCCCCAACCAAGACTATGAAAGACCTGTTATTTTTCTTGACATTGTTTGTGATGAGTGTCGGTATTCGAGGGTCAAGTTGTTTGCGCATGGACAATAGCACTCGCAAGTACAACCTGCGTTGCTTTCCGAGTTTTTGTGTCGGATATTGATGGAATGAATAACAGGAAAGCCATGTGAACTTCCATACGCGTTGTTGCTTACATAATACATCTATAACGACGCTTTAGGATTCCAGTCCGCGATCAGAGATACAGCGTCTGCAAAGTCATCTCCGGAGTTCCTGGCAGCTTCCACGAAGAACCGACCTCCGAGCAAGTACACCGTCCCACAACGTGACTCGCCTCCAGTTCTATATAACGAAGCTTCTGTGCACACTCAAACGTGATGACATCCCTCGTTGACAGCTTCCGCCAACGTTCCCTCTCATCGCGTCTATACAACAGGATGACCCAACACCGTCGAGGGGCGCGCGGACGGCCTCCCTCTGGACGGGCGGTAAAGTTACACACACCGAACGCGAACTCGCCGAGAATGCCTCTGCCTCCGTGCTGATAGACACGGAATGAAATCCACTGATCATCCAGGAGGGTTACCTTGATGGCATCGTCGGAGAGCGGTGTTTTGAAGAAGATCGTCTTGGTGAGGGCCGACCCTGGGTCCTCGTAGGAGCACAACTCCAATTCGGGTACCACCAAGATGCTCACGCAGAGTCCCACATTTGTGAGCGTTATCGGTTCCCGTGGAGGAAGCAGACTTCGTTGGCCATCCCACTCAAAATCGGATGGTGGATACGGCAGATCTCCTTGCATGAAGCTCTCGGACGAGGATGGAATCAAGTTGGATGCGTGAATATCGCGTCCAATGGGTTTTCCGGCCCAAAGAAACAGCTCTGGGCTGGAAGAAACACCAAGAAGAGTCTCCAGAAGTCTAAAAAAGGCGCGTTCGGCACCCTCTCCGTAGGCGATTGACATGCTGACTCCGAAAATGCCCATCATGCAGTATGATTTATCCTCCGCCCGAGTGGTGTTTCGACAGGCAATCCATTGCATACGCTTGGACAGACCACTGTGGAATCCAGGTTTAAAGTCGATGATGTCATTCATGGATATTCCGGTTGCCTTCATGACGGCGGACTCGAGCTGCAAGATCTCCTCGTGGCTAGTGGCATCCAGGTCGGCATCAATGAGATGTGATGTATCGTTATTGATACTGGAGAGTACCGTCTGGAAAAACTCTGTGTGCGAACGAGCAGGAGGGTGTTCCGGTCGCCGACCAAGTGCCATCTTGTCATTTGGGAGGTGTGTGAGAGGCTGCCAGTCCTTGCCGTAGAACTTGAGGCGGCGGGGTGCCAAAAGTTCCTGGAGGGTCCATCCTCGAGTAAACCATCTATCCGCCGCCATCTCTTGAAGAGACAGGGTTCGTGCTAGATACACAAGACAAGCATCAGAGTTGCGATACCATGCAAACATTGAGCGAATGGATTCATCAAGCTCCGCACTGCTAGACTTGTCAATGCAAACAGTGTCTGCCCACGCATAGCCTACATCAAATTCCTTGAGGGCGATGGTACAGAGATTTTTTAGCTTATCGTAGCTTTGGCTATGATGTATGCGCTCCTTCGAGTTCAAGAAATCCTTGAAACTGAGTTCGTCAAGTATGGGAGAGAATAACGAACCGCGCCTCCTTCTTCAGCCATCTCTCAGTGATAGCGTGGCAGAGGTCTATTATTGACGGGTTATGATACAAGAGAACTCGGATATCTTCGACCGAAATCTCTGCAAAGACCTGTGTTGGCTGCTTTTTCAATTTCTGACAAAGACTTTCCGCCACTCGATCCCGTTCCAGAAAGACCATCTCTGGAAGTTTGATAACGCGGATGGGCATCTTGCTGCAAGTATAAGCCCTCACTTGGGTACTCAGCGCATCAACGAACACGGAATAGACATCTTCCCTGGTTAAAAATACACTCAGTGACATCTCTTGGTACGGACAACTAGAAGGCTTACTTCCCCATCCCCTCATGACCTTGGAGAAAGGACATCAAGTCACAGGGAAATACGTCTCTTGAAAAAACTTTCAATGCATCCTGTCCACTTATTCATATTTGTTATTGTCTGAGGCCTCCTTGAATGATGATAGGATGTACAGGGACTCCACCACGATACTATCAATATTGGTAGGCAACGCACTGCGGACATCCTCGATGAAGCTGATTGAAAGCGTTCGGTTGTCTGATCAATCCCTTGATGGAATGCCCAACTTACCTAGAACGCGATACCTGGTTACCGACCGTCTTTCCTTGCGGCACCGAATCCGGTCGCTTCAGTTCAGCTAGGTTTGATGACGACCGTCGACCGAGGGGACGAACGAGCCGAGCCAAGGTGCGGGGCAACGACCGGCTTGCCTTACTCTGTAAACCCGAGTGCGCGGTAGCATTCGACATTTGGACTGTCGCAGAGGCCTTCTTCGCCTCGCGCTGCACTTCTGGAGCAAACATATGCGTCGCAATCACATTCAAGATATCAGCTTCCGTTTGAGCAGGGTTACCACCGGTTCGGATGGTGAGAACGGGTTTTTCGGGGCGGGGAACTGGTGGAGGGGACTGAAGACCAGCGATGTGAGGGGGACGTCGAACCTGTTGTTGAACTTGACCTTGGCTAGAGTTGTTTGTGTACGCAAGTGGGCTCGACATGGCAAAGGACGGGGAAAACTGAGCTCGCAAAGTGATAACGGTCTTTCAGTTATATTGGGAACTGAAAGAGCAGCACTCGATCGGATGCAGGCGTAGAGGTTAGTGGGATAGGGCTCAGACGACTCGTCACCTTATGTAAATAGGACCGTCTGCTCTGCAGGGTCATCATCATTAGGCGAGAGCGGAGAGGGAAAGTTGGTGGTGCGTAGTAGAAGCTGGCTAGTTTTGTATAAATTAACCTTCACGGTTGAGATCGGCACGTGTTGAAAGGTACTGGTAGAGAAATGTGAGCATTTCAACCTGTGCCGTTCTGTACCTGCCAAGCCACTTACGCATCGGAGGTCCGGTTGCGACGAACGTTTTAAAGACTGGGTTATCGACGAGACCAAATACTTGCATGTGAATGGGATAGGAAAACGTGAATTCCGATTTGCTGTGACATTCTCGAGAATGCGAACTTGCCCCCTTTGAGCCCGAGAATGCCCCAATGATTTGAGATGTAGTTGTGCAGATGTCCCAGCGAGCGTGAACGTGCCACGCGACACCTCGTACCTTTCGCTAACCATTACAGCAAGACATGGACCTGAAGGGAAAGAATATGGCAACTATGTACGGATCAATGACCGTCATTTCCGGTGCGCGACCTGACACCGCTCGGAATGTACTACACAAAACAAGACCAAATAGGCGGGACAGACAGATAAGAGAGCCAACCCGTCGTTGATCCAAATCCCCACTCTTATCCAGAACTATATCATGAACACTGTGCGCACATATTTCTTTGCCCCATTTACCTGATGGTTTGTTAAACCCGAGTTTGCAGACCACATTCGTCCTTGTGAACCAGCACGACGGTTGCGGGAGTGCCACTTGCAGTTGTGGACAATCGTGCGTGTGGCCAAGATATTCCGGACTGTGGTTTTCATTCATATTTCTAGATGCCAATGCAAATCCGGAGAGTGCAAATGCTGATTATTGGCCGAATAGTTTTAAGTTGCAACCAGATTTGATACACGAGTGTAATATTGTGGAAGAAGCATAATCTGGACGTGAAAACACCTATGAAGTCTCCGAAACGAAATATCTCTGAGGAAAAGAGAGCTGTGTATCTCAAAAGATTTGCGAAACGAGCATGGATACCACCGCTAGGTAGAAATAAGTCAGATGACCTTTGGCGGGCCAGCTCGCCCGTGCTCCCATACTATGTAAAATACGGCCTAAGACGGTGAAGATAAAAAGAAGGATTAGCCAATGATCCAGTAGCTACCATACCGAGTAGCGTGTTTGTCGACAACTTTAAATACCCCGTACTTGACCGCAGGGAATCCAATAATCCAAGTATTCTTACCTATACGCCGCTGTTTGGCTTGTTATACACACGTATGAATGTCTTAAATGGATAATACACACGTATGAATGTTCAAGGCAAGTTACTTCGTTTCACATCTCAGATACTATACACAATTCTTGGACGCTGAGCCAGACATAAGCAGCGTATGTTGTTACATCGACATCCTATCAGTCATGGTCGGCTAGTAACTCTTCTTCCTCTTTAGCTTGTTCAGCAAGAACGGCAAAGGCCGTGGTTTCCCAAATGCCATCCCAGCGCTAACAGATATTAATGGACTGGAAAATGCGGAGTAGTATAAAAACATACAAGAACGTTGACCTTTACAGCTTTCTTAGCAGGGAAAGCGGAGGCCTCTGCGTGTAAAGGGGAATAGTTGTCCGCTAAGTTCTGATATAAATGTGAATTAGTAGAATCGAAATGTTAGCAAAAAATACAGATAGCGTCAGCCCTCACCCTGACTTCCAAAGCTTGCTCAGCGACAATGTCAAAGGCCGACACCCCATAAAATTCAGCAGAGGCAACCCAGGTCTGAAAGGGACGTGAATGTGAATGTATAGCTTTCGAAATAGCAAAAAGACCAACCGTCATGTTATGATTATTCAAATATCAGTAGCAGAGGGTTGCTGGTCAATAGTTTGTCACATTCAGTCTGATTTCAAGTGAGGTCTTATACCCTACGTGAACCAAATAGATCATCACAGCTTACCGTGTCCTGCTGAAGATGAAAGTGCTCGTAAAGTTACGCAATTCCTGCAAATTGGGGGCGGTAAACGAGGTACATCAAGGGTCACAGTTCCGCAACTATGTTATCTCCGCTTCCTTTTTGTTTTCCCAGATAGGTTAGAAACTGTTTGTAAAAGAGGGGGAATGACTGCATGCTTGTATCATTGCGAACGTCAATACATATATTTAGCAGAGCCGGAATGAAACCTAAACGAAGGTGTGAAATGGTAGAGTGAGCTCACTATTATCGCTCGCATTAATGAGTTAAACAGCAAACTTTGTAAAGCAAGTTGTGATGCCCGACAGTTGACAGTGACTCGGGCGGCGATCGGCATGGCGAATTGATAGTGGTACTATTACCCGCCTAGCTGCCATACGGGTCTTCCGTGTTCCAGTTACCCAAGTATTCTTACCTATGTGCCGCCGTTTGATCTGTTATACGGTTATACATATGTATGAGGATCTTAAATAGATAATACTCAGTAGGAATGTTCAAGACAAGTTAGTTTATTCCATTTTCAAATACTATACACAATTTTTGAACGCCTAGCTGAAATAGCATACATTGTTACGTCCGTATCCCATCAGTCATCATTGGTTACTAATTCTCTTCCTCTTTAGCATGCTCAACAAGAATGGCAGAGGCCAAGCCGAACCAAAGACCGTGCCAGAGCTAACGGATATCAATGCACTAGAAAATGTAGAATAGCATAAAATCATACAAGGATGTTGGCCTTCGGAGCTTGCTTGACGAGGATCTTAGGGGGTGCTGCATACAAAGGGGAATAGTTGTCCGCCAGGTTCTGATATAAATGCGATTTAGTAGAATCGAAGTGAACAATAGCAGAAAATACAGGCAGTGTCTGCCCTCAAATTGACTTCCGAAGCTTGCTCGGCGACAATGTCAAAGGCCGACTGCTGCCAAGGGAAAAAATCGTCAGACCAGTTCTGAAAGGGACGTGAGTGTGAGTGTATGGCTTTCGCAATAGCAAAAGACCTACCGACATGTTACGATTGTTCAAATATCAGTTACTAAGGATTACTGGTCGATGGTTTGTTGGATTTAGCTTGATTTCAAGCGAGGTTTTATACCCTTCGTGAACCAAATAGATCATCACAACTTACCGTGTCGCATCGAAGATGAAAATGTCCGTGAGGTCACTCTTCCCGCAAATTGGGGGCGGTAACACGTGGGGTGTGTCAAGGGTCACAGTTCCGTAACTGTGTTATCGCTGCTTTCCCAGATAAATTATAAACTGTTGGGAAAAAAGGGGGAGATGGTTGCATGCCGGTATCGTCGCAAACGTCAGTACATTTATTCATCAGAGAAGGAATGAAACTTAAACGAAGATATGATATGGCAGAGTGAGCTCACCATTCTCACACGCGTTAATGAGTCAAACAGCAAACTTCGTGAAGCAAGTTGCGATATATCTGCAAAACGACCAAAATGAAACAACCGGTCGGCTGCTTACGGGAATTACGCAGCGTGATCAACTGCTAGTTACTCCATAGGTTCATTCTGTACTTTCTTTTGTCTGATAAAATTTATGTTGATCTATTATTGCTCTGGGCTGGATTGGTGGTTTATGGCCAACAAGTGCAGCCCCGATGGCCGGATTGCAGTTCGAAAGCCAGATGAATCTGTCCCAAAGGAAAAAAAACCGTGTTAAACCAAAAGGAAATCAGTAAAACTGGTTTGAAAACTCGCTTGAGAATGCCGATGCCTACTCGACAGGTGACCACGATTCGGGTGGCGATCGACGCGGCGAATCGACGGTGATACTATTATGGTAGCTCAGGTGCGATAATCGCCGAATAAAGTAGGTTTGCGACGCGTTGCGCCTCGATCCAACATCAGTTTTTTGAAGCGAGGAAAACCTTGGGTTCGCTGGTTCTTTTTTGCTTTGGCGCGAAAAAAAGGGGCGGCAATACAATTCGAGTGTGAGCCAGCCAATCAGAACTCACAAGTTGACCGTGATCGCAGTCAAGTAGGTTATGCAACAATGATACTCGCCAGTGTTTCTTCAGCTGCCAATTTGGTGCTTGAACGGCGGAGCATCATTTGGAGGTGCCGTACAAGTACTCCAATCCAATCACAGCTCAGCATTGCCCCCGCTAAGTCCTCGCGAAGGTCTCGAAAGTTAACGTGAGGCTACTGCGGTCTCTTGATGCTTGGCAGATGAAGGCTTGAACCAGGGTCTAAACTGGAGGTGCTTACGTTCAGGCCAACCACTTATTCGGAACCTTGCATTGGTTGAGCGAGCTCACTATTATCAAATTATGGAGTTACCATTCATCTCAAGCCACAAGAGAGAGGTTAACAAGATATCCGGTCAGTGCGCATTTAGTAGGCATCACCGCCAGTAGCTCGAATCGGACTTTCTAACTCAACCATTCATGATAACCTGACACAGGATTACTTTCCTGGGAAACCACATGGTCACCTGCTACTCCAAGACAGCAGATATTTGTGACTCAATATCAGAATTTGTAAGGTTCTACCCATATGTATAATATATTTGGTTGGTATGCGAATGTTTAGGACCCTAGTCGATTCAGGGCACCATAGAAATACTTAACACTGTCTAACCAATGGATCAGCTGACGAGTAAATTCTGATTAAGAAATGCATCTGAAGGAATTGTTCTTTGCTCGTTGAACACTCAACGAGCACTTAGGAAGAGCGGATATCGACGGCGCCAGAGCCTCAGAATAAAAACCGCTCACAAAGAGTGACAGCGCGAAACTAGAACCAATCGTGGATGGCAGTGGAGAAAGCGTGGCCAGCAAATAGTACATACCATTGTGTACGATTGGGGCGTGGTTCGGTATCAGAATCGGATCAATAGACTATATGACACCGTACTGCGCCAGTCCTGACTCGTCGATCATTCACCGTGCCAGCGTAGCTCTGCACAAAGAACAAGGCAATTGCGGGAACCGGGTAACTTGAAACAGCGAGCGAAGGCCAGTTCGAGAGCGATATACAACAGAATTAAGGACAGCTTTCATGGAAATAAGTATTGAACTTTCCAAACCTGCAGGGTAATTGTCAACACGACTGTAGCGCTTTGCTAGTATTGTGTCTGAGATCGTGCAATCTAGTTGCTCAGAGAGGTGTCACAGTCAATTGAACGGGTTATTTAAGATCTGTGAGTTTATCTACGTACTAGTATACGATAGGAGGTTCAGCAATTACTTGTCTTACCTACGCACGTATGCATACGTATGTGTTATTTAGTGGAAATGTTCAAGAAAGGCACTTTTCCTCATTCTCAGATACTATACACAATCCTTGGACACTGAACCAACTTAAAATGGTATATATTGTTACTTTTCTCCTTCATCAGCCATCGCTGGTTATTCGCTCTCTTCCTCCTCAGCGTGCTCAGCAAAAATAGCAGAGGCCACAGGGAGGATATCCTCCGCCACGTCCTGAGACACATGTCAATGGGGTGGAAATATAGAATAGCATAAAAGCACGCAGGATTCACCTTCGTGTTGGCTTCCTTGGCTCGTTCGACAAAAATCACAAAGGCTGCTGCCCGCAAAGGGGAAAAGTTGTCCGCCAAGTTATAATATCAACGTGAGTTAGTAGAATCGAAGTATACGGTAGCAGAAAATACAGATACTGTCAGCCCTCACCTTGACTTCGAAAGCTTCCTCGGCAACAATGTCAAGGGCCGAGGCCGACCAAGGGGGAAAATCGTCAGATCAGTTTTGAAAGGGACGCGAATGTGAATGTATGGCTTTCACAGTAGCACAAAGACCTACCGACATGTTATGATTGTTTAAATATCAGTTGCTGAGGATTGCTGGTTGACAGCTTGTTGCATTCAGCTTGATTTCAAGCGAGGTTTTATATCCTTCGTGAACCAAAAAGATCATCACACTTTACCATGTCATGTCAAAGGTGGAAGCACCTGTCTAATTGCGTACTTCCTGTAAATTTGGAGCGATAAACACATAAAGGTGTTGACAAGGTGCGCTCAAGGTCACAGTTCTGTAACTGTGCTATCTCTGCTTCTCTATCGTTTTCTAAGAAAGTCAGAAACTGCGGGTAAAAATGGGGATGAAATCATCGTGATGTCTGTTTCACGTCGTAATTTTTACGGGTATTGCGGATCACCGCCTATTCCCAGCGTACCTAGTAGCTTCTTGACATTTTTCACGGTTTGCACTTCTATGTGGGCGCTAGCAAATGTGATAGATGCAGATGCTCGTAAGCCTCAATAAAACGTGTTGAATGCTAGATGAGACACAAAGATTGAAAGGTCAGATAGGGACCAGCGTGATGGAAGAGTGCTAATGAATATTGCCACAATGGCCGCACACAGACTCTACTAGAATGCAAACCGTGACGTATAGCGCGCTTGGACAATGAGCCTACCTATTTGCTTATAGCAGTGTCTGCTACTCATCTACCATTTTACCACACTGATCAACGTGAGAGTCGTGTATTGAATCCTCTTTCCAAAGATTGTTTCAAGTCGCTTGGGATAAGAACCGTATACTGGTTATTGACGCTGCCAATATGTATCAAGGAATAACACCGGTAGAGTGGGCTCACCCTGCTTGAAATTTGTATGAGAAGTTGCAATGTCCGATAGTTGGCCGCGAGGGCGGCGATATGCTGTGAATCGGCGGTGATACAGCACGGTGATTCAGGTGCGATAATCACTGGATAAAAGTAGATGTGGGACGCATTGCACTTGCGGGGCTGGGCCGAGACTATCAAACTGGAGGTACTTACGTTTGCATCAACCACTTCTTCGCCCGAACCTTGCCTTTTGGTAGAAACTGGACACACTGTTCTTGCTATACCATTCACCCTACACAATAGGTGTGCAATCAGGATATCCGATCAGTACGCGTGTAGGCATCAGCAACTGGAATCGGACCTTCTAATTCAATGATCATTAACAACTTGACACGGGATAGTACCTATTTGGGAAACGCCGTGGTCACGTGTTCTACGCCCACTCTGAGGTCGTGCTCCAAGACAGCAAACATTTACGACTCAGAAACATCAGAATTCGTAAGGTTCTACTCGTCTAATACATTTGGGCTGAGGTCGCATCCATTCATTTGGCTCCGGCTTCATTTTATTCCATGCCTCATCCACACTCCTTTCCATAACAACGGTCTGAAAGTTAGAACCCCTTAGCTCCACTAAAGGTGGCGTACCCGTAATCAGATACCGCCCATGATGTGAATGCCTAGTTGAGGGAAACCCAATTGGCCATGTAGGTAAGTAACACATCTCCTGTGTTCCGTTACGAATATATGAAATGCAAAATTCGCATCAGCGTGCGGAAGACGCACCTCTGGAGTACAGTCAGCGTTGCATTTGATCCATGTATTCCAATCAAGCCATGCCATCAGGCGCTCCAAATTCTCTACCCAAGCATCACGAAGTTGAATGATCTCGTCGGTATTTGTAGATGGCTTTGTGTTCAACCATGGATCAATACCCGCATAGACCCCCCCGGCCCACATCTTCGTCACCACCCTGCAAATTTCTCGGCTCGTCCCTCGTACAGCTTGAAGGATCAGCCTCTCTGAGTCTGTCATGGAGTCAAACTGTGACTCCATGGAGTATGTGTGCGTCGTGGCACAGAGCTTGTATATCGGAATACTCCAATCAAGCTCGGCCATATCGACTTGGTCGCTTGCTGGTGGAACGGCAGAAATACGGATGTACGGTGTCAACATGATTCTGAGCTGCGTTTGAACTTTCGTGACGAAATCAAGGGTGGCGTCCGGATCCATTATCGAGGATGTTAGAAGATAGTGTGTCAGCTCAAGGCGTTTGGTGTACCGGTCGACTATGACCTGGATAAGCGTCTTCCAGTTAATTCCGCTCGACATTCCAATAGGTCTCGTCAAAATTCCTTCAAGCGCCGATTTCACACCAGATAGGTCTTCATGTGATACGTTTTGGACACGATGATCCCACCTCTCTTGGTCGGTTCGGATGCCAACCAGTGAAGGTGCAAGTTTGATATCATAAAACGAAACCAACCCGGATAGATCCAGCTGGATACGGGTCTCACCAGGAAAGTGATTGTGCCAGGAGCCGGCATTTATGACTTCGAAGTTGAACGCTTTAATTTCATCTGCACACAATACACCTCAGTAAGTCTCGAGGAAAGATTTAGTAGATATAGACTCGCCAATCCTCGAACGATTGACCCATCCACTTACTAGATTTGCGGAAGAAACAACACTGACGCCCGCGGTAAAGTCACACAGCATGGTCTCACTAAAGTCACGGTGAGGAAAGCTGAGAGGTAGTCATAATGATAGCTCACAAGTCCACTTGCATCCTGTAGCACATTTAGTACAGGCAATGAGCGGAAGTGTGAGGCCTACCTAACGAAACCATCAACCCCAACGGTCTTCCCCCATTTGCAGAGGTCACGAATCCGCTTCACTTCGTCTCCTAATACATCATCACTCAATTTACCCCACGCAATAAGATCTTGCGTATCCATTGAGCCGTATGGGAACTTCGCTGCGCTGCTTCCATCAAAGTAGATGACTTTTAGGGGTCGAGTTGCCATGAGAGTAAGATGCCAGCACCCGTGTTGAGGCAGATGGTATGCATTACCACAGAAAATAAACGAATGTTCGGGATCCATCGAAATCCATTCAGGGCCTGTTGGGAACTCTTCATTAGTGCTCCCATGATAGAGAAGTGTCCCTTTCGGAATAGTCCCTGGAACGATGTTGTGACCTAGATAGGAACAATCTCTGGTCTTGAAAAAAGCAGAAAAGAATAGGGATCGCTTACCATTTCTCATGCGCGTATTGGGCCAGTGCTGGAGCAGTGAATGCACCGTCTCAAACACCAAATGATCAGTAGCATTGTCATCTGGAAGCTTGTGAAGGCTCCATTCTGGGTCAATGTAGGACGAGGATGCGTATCCCAAAGATCCCAAAGGAAATTGCATAGCAAGTATAGGAACTAGGACATTTGCCATAACATGGCAAAAGATTGGGCATTTCATGGTCGAACACTGTAGCTGATAGTGTCAAGCCAATAGAGCGATTTTGAAAATGGGTGATTCAGAAATGGTCATCGGTTAAACCATTGGTGATCGTGGAAAAGGTGCCAACTTGGAACGTAGTCGCCTTGATTACTAAAACGGACAAAGAGCGGCCACAAGTAGCATGTACGTGCCATCGTGCACCATTGGGCGCCCCGCAGGTCTTCGCTTCTGCGCGAGTGAATGGAAATTCCATACCATGTATTTGACACGTTCCATCATATTACAGATGCAAATGGTAGGTATTCCCATATCGTGATCATATTCGGTACCCTGCATCCGACGTGTAACATACATTCCCGATCATGAAATGATGGTTATTGGGTCTAGTCAGTGGGGCTGGCCGGCTTACCCCGTCGCCACTTGTTTTGTTCACTCTGATAATAGCAAAGTGGTAGCTGCGGAGAAGCCATCCAACTGGTGTAAAGCGAAATGCAATGGCGGTCGCGTGATCCATTAGGCTCACAGATCGGGCGCCGATTACGCAAAATACAGTTTCGATCAAATATTCTGATTGGTCAAGTGACATGTTACATCATGATGGTAGTTCCTCCGCAGCATCCTTCTCCGCCTTGAGCTTGGCCTCAGCTTGTTCCTTGGCAACCCGTGCTCGGTAGGCAGCGGTGCTCCCCGTGTTATCCAACCACCATTCACCCCATTTTGGAACCTGCGAGTTCCGCACGTGATCAAGGTCGGCAAAGGAGGGGCCAAGAAATTCATAATCTCACCTTTGGGTCTGCGACTTTTTTACTCACCAACTGCGAATGGCGCTCAATCACTTCGGGCATCAAATCATACTTTGAACGTTCGAGAGGCTTCAAGACAAAATGTGAGTAGTTGAATCCGGCTGCGTCACAAAGGCCGGTTGCTCACTTTAGCGATCTCGATGTTCGGTGCTTCCGCCCCGCCTTCTGCATTGTTTCTTGACCGCACTATTGTGAGCTTTCCGCACTCTGAGCAATACACATCATGCATTGTCTCTGCTCCTTGACGTCCATTCTTCAGTGAGTGGAACATGAATTCGCGGGTATGGACACCTCGCCGGAGTGCTGTCCAGACCCTATAAAGAACGACAAGTTAATACGATTCAAGTGGTGAATCCTCTGAGAAATAACTTACCAATCAATGAATTCAGTATACTTGCCACATCCCTCGCATTGTGACGGGAGGCCAATGACTCTGGTCCCGCCCATCCCAGTTTCTTGGAAATCATGACCAACGAATATTTGATTGAGTCTTAGGTACTCGTCTTCCGTTATATACCATAGATACGATTCTCGGCCGTCCTCATTAGGGACATTGAGAAGCTTTGTGGGCGGTTTGATTTTGTTTCGTGACTGTTGCGCAATTTATGTGAAATGTAGGATACATATACAGACGAGAGGAATGACTTGCCGGGATGAAGGGTACAGCGTCAGGACCGAAGAGTAGCATCGTTGAGAAATAGTACCTGATGGCTGATATCGTCAAGTTTTATATTTCAGCTATTTACTTTAAGATATCTTCAGGGATTGAGACAGCTAGTGGAGAGAGATATGGCACGTTTCACTTGGGAAAAATGATGTTTAGAATAATTCCGGGAAACAGATGTGGAAGCCGTTTCGCGAGACTAGCAGTTAGGTCACTCATGCGTAATTCCAAGATCGATCGGTCGCGCTCCGCTATTGTTGACAGTTCGGATGCTCTTGTTACTGTATCCCCGCAATTCAGTCCCCAGATCAGGGCATGCTGAGCCTGAAGACCTCCCGAATAACCTTGTTATATCGGCAAATGAATATGTTACATTCTTTTTACACGACAATGAGGCGCCACTCATCAAACCCAGGAAGTAGGAGTGAGAACAATGGTATCGTACATCGGAAACTACGGAACTGGCCTTGATGCGACTGACAAGATACGTACATCAATATATCCATGAAGAGTATTAGTCGCCGAAAGTTGCGTCTGCTGATCTTCCTTTAACAAGTGCCGAGGATGATGCCGTCCCTGCACTTCACATGGGGAAGAAGGGTTCTGAGTACGTATTGCACTAAAATCATTCAGCATCACGAAACACCAATTAATCGGAGTCACGAACAGATAGGGGCAATGAATGTATCGCGCACTCCAAAAAGATCTAGAGCATGTTGTAGGTAAGCAGTCTCTGACACAAGAAGCATGAAGACACGTACTACTTTGTATAGACCGCAGACTCCAGAGATCAATATGAGCGCATTTTCGGGAGATGCCGAAGCACCGTGCTAAGTTCGTCATTCACATTCTTCCAATTGGAGTCTGTATCGCTTCTCCCAATGACACTCCACAACCCTCCATGGCAGACAACAAACAGCGCCGTGCACCAGTTCAGGCAGAAGCGTGCGCCCACTCGATTTGGCAGCCCTTGTCTCTTCAAAGTTTCAAGTCCCGACTGTTCCCTGCCATCAATCATGGATACGTCGAATCTTGTGAGTCGAATACATGCGCTCGGACAACTACAGAACCAGAACCTGTCCGCGCTGAAATTGTCTTGAATGACAGGTCTTAACGCGTACCCAGACCCCGGTAAAAGCATCTGACTTCAAACTCAAGGTTGGAAGGTGAAGCGAATTTGCGCGCACTGCTAGAACGGTGTGAGTCTTGGTTCAATGTAACCACTTTTGATGCATGTCTTTACCGTTTCAGGAACCTACTTTCAAAAGTTTGAATGGTGAACTTTTTGTTGCAAGATACTTCAGTATGCGTTGTGTTATGATGGTGCCATGTAGGTTACCAGAGACACGTGCTCATAGCGTGGACGTTAAGCTGCGCCGAGGTGGATACATAAAGGTTATCCTAGCTAAGCGCTCATAAGACGGTACAATGAAGCAGAGAGAAATTCCATTGACGCTATGACTACCTGGTTGAACCTTGAAACTCGATAACCAGCTTTGGTCACTCGAATAGCTCACCACTATCCTTGAACTATGATTCCAAGATGGAGTTCCGGTGCACCATGCAGCACCGATTTGGAGATGTTTGTGTCGCACACTTCATGATGGGCTACTCATCGAGTTGCTCATGTCTCGTAAGTTTACTTTTGAGCCAGACGCTCGCTTGATGTCAACGCGAGTATGCCTCAAAGCTAGTTAATACGATAGCTTTGAGCTATATCGTAATATTAGAGAAGCAAAAGACTTCGTCTCTCATCTCTGAACTGTCTGGAATGTGAAGATGTGAAATCGATATCATAGATTTTCGCTGAGTCTTTCACGACTTCGAAAGTACTGGATAAGTGAAACTAATCAGGCATATCTCGGGATACTACCACTGCATGACGAATACATAAAATCAACATGACAGCCGTTGGTTGCATTCATGCCTGACTTTTAGTAACTTTCTTTTTCGTCTTCCTCAGCTAGAATAGCAGAAGCTGCTGCTTGCCACGGTAAAAAGTCATTCTTCCAGGCCTTGAGGAACTGTAATCGGCATAGCAGTTGAAGGGCAGCAGAATACGCGTGGAACCTACCCTTACCATGGTGAACTCTCCTTGCTGATTGGCACTCGGGATGGAAGACGCAACCTGTAAAAAGAAATAAAAGTCCTCGTTCTAGATCTGAATATTGTATATTAGTGGCCTGAAATACATACAATGTCTGTAGTCATCCTGACGTCTAAAGCTTGCTTGGCGAGAATAGCAGACGCAGGGGCTTTCAAATCGTCGTTCCAGTTCTGCAATAAATTTGAATGGCGATTCTGACACTTATGATAATCTAAACTTGCCGACATGGATATAGCTAGGTAAATATGAAGGTAAGAGGGAGTTGATTGAAGTTCGTTGGATTCAGCCAGACTTTACCCTCCTTTTATGTCCTTCGTCATCAACCAAACCAGTCGTTACAAATCCCGTTTTGTCTGCCCTATTGCAGCGCTCTACGCTGACTAACTGAGTCTGGTGACATCGACTCGGACATAAAGAGGTGACATTGTTTGTCATACTTCGTAGCTTCGCAACTTCATCGCAACTTCCTAGAAGGATTTCCGATGACATCATGATCGTGTCACCACTACATATATCGGTGTATGCTCGAGGCTACTCCCTGTTGAAATGCGCATTTACTACCCCTCCGGCTCGCTCAATGAAAGCATGTACAGCCACGATAAGCAAACTGAGTATGGGCACTTCAAAATATTCCATTTGTCGATTTGAATATATCTATTGACATAGACACACGCCTGAATGAGTCCGGCTGTCTGTGGCGTTATGGTGGCAAATTAGAACAAAATACTCGGAACAGGGGAATGAGTAAATGGAACTTTATATCACTGCTATTATTGGTGATATGATAACGGAACTAGAATGTGCTGACGGGGACACTATGAAAAAAATATGAAGCAGCTGGTGAAATGCAGGGACACGAGACTTGTGACGGCTATTGTCAGGAGTCGTTTTCATCGCAAGGTCGTCACAACCTACTCAGTCGAATGTATTATCATCAAATACCAAGAAACTTGTTGAATGAGTTCAATTCATACGCTAGCAACCACTCCTTGTACATTCACTCTTAACAAGAAATTAAACGAAGCAATCCTGCAAAGTAGACTCAACTCTGAACAATCATACGCTAAAGGACGATAACACGCTTGGGTTTGAGGCGTCCTTCACTGGCAGCTGGCATCATCAATCTCCCAGTGGCCATATGTTCCTCCGTTCTACAAGCGTATAAATCAGTTGCGATACCAGAAGTAATTTTCGTGGTATGTAAACGCACACTTTGGGTACATGCCTGAGCCCCTGTAAACTCCATCCCATGGAAGTGCGCCGGGGTCGTTGCACAAAATTCTCGCCAGTCACCGCCCTTGGGAAGGTTTTCCAAGTAATGCTCGACATGCTGAGGCGTAGAGACTGATCAGATCAAACAGTGTCTATCAGGAACGCCACGTACCCTTCTACCTGACCCTGGTGATATGCAGCCCTGTAGTGAGAACCAATATCTCAGTGAGATGACACGGAGTAAAAGTAGTAGCACCTTCCTTGTCCCTGTAGTAGAGCCAGAATGAGGCGCAATCCGGTTCGTGCTGATCAATCACCCATCTTCCAATAACTACACCGTGACCCTTATAAGGCGTCAGTCTTCGAAATACTATTCGCACAGACGACTCACTATATCTTCGCAGCTCCTTGGTAGGTACGAGATCCCGTGGATTTCCAGCGGTGTGGCTTTACACGCCTCCACTGGATGCTCCCAAGTTGCCGGTAGGTTCATGAGCTGTGCGGTATACTCCCTGGCTCCATACGTCACGCACTTGTGCGCTTCAATACCACCCCAGAACATGTTGAGCTTCTGGCGTTCCTCTTCTTCGTGTCTCCTACGCTCCTCTGCGATCCGATCGTGATTCTTAACTTCATCCCGCCACTTGCGCCGCTTGTCTTCACGGTGCTCTTCTTCTTCATGTTCCCTACGCGCATACTCTCTCTCCTTCATCTCCCATCGCTCTCTGGCCCTCTCTTGGCGTTCTTGCTCTTCACGCTCCCTCCAAGCAACTTCTTCCCTATGCTTTTGGTCCTCCAATTCCCATCTCTTCTCCGCCTCTGCTCGACGTTTCTCTTCCTTTTCAATTCTATGCGCCACGTCTTGGTCATGTTGCTCTTCTTCCTTCTTCCATCGCTCCTCCATCATCGCGTGCTCTTGCCGTTCGAGCTGCCATTTTTTCTGGAAGATGTCGTGCTGCAGTTCCTTCCTCTCCTAGTTGCGTCGAATGTCATCCATGTTCGACGGATACATGGGACAATTAACCATGTGATATATATTGTAGGTGAAGAAGAGAAAAGATAACCCGACGAATCCATATATGACCCAATGCCTGAAAATCGTACTTTGTCTTTTGTGAGGCAGCAACGGCGTGGCTTCTTCAGGCGAATATCTTTGACGGGATGCAGATGAGGTCAACATGCGCTCGTTGAGAGGATCGTTAGAGAGGGAAAAAAAATCATACCGGTAGACAGCCACAGGACCCGCCAATGAACTTGGACGTCTTAAATCTGAAGGGCTAGGTTCAGCCTGCTCGTGACCATTCCCGGGTGACTGGTATCTGCACAACTGAGCTCAGACGGCAGAGATGGTCGGAAATGAAAGAAAAAAGTGCCTGGGCATGTTCCCGCTGAAAAAGGGTCAACCAAGTATGCTTCCACGTCACGATTGCTTCGATCACGACAAGAAAACTAATGAGTCAAAAGGAAAAATTAGTTGGTAGAGGTTTTCGCGGGAGATGGCTCGGGGGGATGGTGAGAGCTGGCTCCAAGAACCAATGCACTTATTTCGAAGATAAACTTTGGGCACTTAGGGCATATCGAAAGAGGAAGGCACGGAACTTGGCGGGAGAAGCGCTGGAACAACTCGCGGCAACGATACGGTCCATATACTGACATGGCCCCGGGTTGTTGACAATTGCTTGTATCACGTTTGTCTTCGCCATCGACATAAGAAACCGTCGATTCATACAACTACTATTCATACACGCCAATCAAAAAAAGAACCCTTGTTCATCGTACACAACAGATCAAGCGTATCATGGATCATGGACAATTTAGAAGCATGACGAACCTTTGGCAACTACGAATCACGAGCAGCTGAGATCACTGATCTCCCAGAGACCATAAACTCCCCATTTCTGCCAGTACACAAATCAGTTAGTCATACCAGAGTAGTTTCGGAGTGAAACCCACGCTTTGGAAGCATTCCTGAGCGCCTGTAAACTCGAATCCCTGGAAACGGACTGGCGTTGTCGCGCAAAACTCTCGCCAATCACCATCTTGAGGAAGGTTTTCCAAGTAATGTTCGATGCGCTGGTGTAGAGATAAATCAGAGCAAGCAATGTCTGCCAGAAGCGTGGCGTACCCGCTTTCCAGATCCCGGGGATGTGCAACCCTGTATCGCCCCCTCCATGCGTCAGTACAATGACATTCGATAAAGGTGGGAGAGAACTCGCCTTGTCCTTGTGAGTGGTCCAAAACGAGGCGCAATCTGGTTCATGCTGGTTAATCTCCCATCTTCCAATAACGACGCCGAAACCCTTACAAGGCATCAGTCTTCGAATACTATTCGCACAGACGACTCACCCTATCTTCACAGCTCCTTGGTAGGTACGAGATCCCGTGGATTTCCAGGGGTGTGGCTTTGCATGCCTCCACTGGATGCTCCCAAGTTGTCGGCAGGTTCATCAGCTGCGCGGTGTACTCCCTGGCTCCATATGTTACGCACTTGTGCGCTTCAATACCACCCCAGAACATGTTGAGCTTCAAGCGTTCTTCTTCTTCGCGTTTATCGCGCTCCTCTACGATGCGATCGTGGTCTTCAATTTCATGCTTCCACTTGCGCCGCTCATCTTCACGGTGCTCTTCTTCTTCACGCTCCTTGCGCACAACTTCCTTCTTGTGCTCGAGCTCCTCCAAGTCCCATTCCACTCGAACCTTTTCTTGACGTACTTGTTCTTCTTGCTCCCGCTGCGCAACTTCCTTCTTGTGCTCTTGCTCCTCCAAGTCCCATTTCTCCCAAACCCTGCGCTGGCGGTCTTGCTCCTCCCGTATCCTCCGCGCAACCAACTTTTCATATTCCTCCGCCTCTCGTCCATGTCTCTCGGATTCTTCAGTCCACTCTTTCTTCACCCGTTCCTGACGTTCGTTTTCCTGTTTGATGCGATGCGCCACGTCCCGATCGTGCCACGCCTTCTCCAGTCTCCACTGTTCCAAAGTCATAGTATGTTCCCGCTCCTCGAGTCGCCACATCTCTAACATGATCTCATGTGTGGTGATTTCCTTATCCCAGCCACGTCGAATGGCATCCATGGTCGACGGATACAAGGGACAAGAAGTGAGGTGCAGATATAAGTTAACGCCAACAAAGGCTATCAGAAGAGACCCGAGCAGGCCCCGCAGTATTCGCTTGACGTCGCCAGGGGATATCGATATCACACGTCGTAGTCATCCGGGAAGGAGCGGAGTGGCTTCTTCTGGGGAAGAGCTTTATATGACGCATGACGACGACGAGGGAATACCATCGTCAACCTGATGGGCCAGTGGGTAGAAAGGGACAACGTACTCGTAGGGGACCAACGGACCTGTCGATGTTCCATCTCGAGAGCTGAGTGGACTAGGTGGAGGTCCATATCCATTTCCGGGAGGTCTATGACTGAGTGGTGTGAATGAAAAGAGTATCATTACAATCGACCTAGCGAAAAAAAAAATACCTGGACATGTTCCCGTTGGAAGATAATTATACTTGAACCAGACCGGCCTCTGATTAGACGGATCGACAAGTGTAACCGCACAGGAAAGAAAGGCGGGACAGATTCTCCGCGAGATGAGACGGTGAGAGTTGGTCCCCAAGACTTGACGGGCGCTCGCCCAAATCTCTGAGCGCACGGGGCTTGCCCAATGGGGAAGGTCAACAACTTGAAGCCGTCGCCAGTGTTTACCGCACTAGACTCTGGTGTCAAATCACACCCCAACTGTGCACAATGGTATGTACTACTTGCTGGCCACGCTTTTCGCATTGCCATCCACGATTGGTTCTAGTTTCGCACTGTCGCCCTCTCTATGTGGCTTTCATTCAAAGGTTCTGGCACCGTTGTTTTTGCTGACGAGGGCAACTGGTGTCTTTTCCACAATTACCAATGGTTGAGTCACCAATCAGCCGACTACATTAGCTCTTCCTAAGTACCCATTAGTGTTCAATAAGCAGAGAATGGATAGGACCTCGGTCCAATCACAGTTCAGGACACCCTCCCTAAGCTCTCGCAAAAACAGAGCTTAACGTTATGCTACTGCACTCTTTAGATGCATTTCCTAATCAGACATTTACCTGTCAATTCGTCAAAATTGCTCCATTGACTAAACAGCATTAAAGAGTTTCTGTCAAGTCCTGAATGGAATGCTAAGGGTCCTGAACATTCGCATACTGACCAAATGTATGATTATATGGATAGAACCTTACGAATTCTGATATTGAGTCGTAAATATCCGCTGTCTTGGAGTACTGTCAAGTATGGCAGCGGGCGCACAACATGTGACCATATTGTTTCCCGAGAAAGTATCCCGTGTCAGGTTATCATGGAAGATTGAGTTAGAAAGTAGTTCCTGATGCCCAAACACACACTGACCGGATATCCTGCTTACACACTTCTTGTGGCTTAGGATGAATGGTAACTCCATAATTTAAGAATAGCGAGCTCAATCAATGATTTTTGGACAGGGTTCCGAACAAGTGGTTGACGTGAACGTAAGCAACTCCAGTTTCGACCCTGATTCAACCCTGGATCGAGGCGCGATGCGTCGCAAACCTACTTTATTCGATGATTATCACACCTGAGTCGCCCTGATACATCAGCTTTTTGAAGCGAGGGAAAACTTGGGCTTAACTCGTTCCTTTTTGTTCTAGCGCGAAAAAAAAGGGACCGCAATAGAATTCGAGCGTGAGCCAGCCAATCAGAGCTCACAAATTGACCGCAGTCAGGTTACGTGAAAATGGTGTTCAGCAGATGTAGTATCACTGTCGATTCGCCGCGCCGATTGCCGCCTGATTCCTGGTCGGCTCTTGGGTATTGTAATTTGCTTTACAAGATTTGCTGTTTGACTCATTAACGTGAGCGAGAATGGTAAGCTCACACTGCCATTTCACGTCTTCATTTAGGTCCCATTCCCTTTCTAACTTATCTTGGAAAACAAAAGGGGACTCGGAGCAGCGGTAACACAGTTACAGAATTGCGACCCTTGATGCACCTCGCGCATTTCACCGCCCCACTTCCATCTTCGATACGATACAGTAAGTTGTGATGATCTGTTTGGTTCGCGAAGGGTATAAAACCTGGCTTGAAACCAGGCTAAGTGCAGCAAACCATTGACCAGTAACTCTCAGCAACTGATATTTGAACAATCATAACATGTCTGTAGGTCTTCTTGCTATTTCGAAAGCCATACATTCACAGTTACGGCCCTTTCAGAACTGGTCTGATGATTTTTTCCCTTGGGTGGAGTCGGCCTTTGACATTGTCGCCGAGCAAGCTTTGGAAGTCAATGTGAGGGCTGACACTTTCCATATTTTCTGTTACTGTACACTTCAGTTCTATTAACTCGCATTTATATCAGAACTTAGCGGAAAACTATTCCCCTTTGCATGCAGCAGCCTCTGCAACCCTCGCCGAGAAAGCTAAGAAGGCCAACCGCCCTGTATGCTTTATACCATTCTGCATTTTCCGGCTCACCGATACCATTAGTACTGGGTGGATGGGACCTTCCCTTGGCTAGAAACAGCCTCTGCAATTCTTGCCGATCAAGCTAAAGAGGATGAGAATTACTGACCAACGATGACCGATGGGATACGAATGTAACAATGTATGTTGTTTGGGTTCGGCGCCGAAGGATTGTATACAGTATCTGAGAAATGAAACGAAGTAACTTGTCTTGAGCATCCCTGTATATCCATTTAAGTCGCTCATACATGTGGTAACGAGCCAAATGGTGGCGTATACATAGGTAAGAATACTTGAATTACTCGATCCGCTACAGCCCACTACAAGGAAGTAGATATTTACAGTTGTTGTAGACAAACACGCTGCACTGTATGGCAGCTACTAGGGGGTCAGACTGATCATTGGCTGACCCTTCTTTGTCTCAAGTCGTGTCCACATGTGGTGGTAGTACGTAGCCTAGTTGCCCGTCAAAGGTCATTTGATTTATCTCCACCTAGCGATAGTATCCATGCTCATTTCACGAACCATTCGAGATGCATGGTTTCCTTTCTTCACAGATATTTCATTTCGGAGACTCCTTAGGTGTTTTCATGCTCAGATTACGCTCTTTCCAGAATACTGCATTCGCGCCTGCCAATCTGAGGCCCGGTTGCGATGAACGTCTTGAAGATTTGGCTATCTGCGAGACAAATACTTGCATGTAAATGAAATACGAAAAAGTGGACTCCGATTTGCTGTGACATTGTCGAGAAGGTAAACTTGTCCCCTTTAAGTTCAAGGATGCACTGATGATCTGAGACGCAGTCGTGCAGATGTGTTAGCGAGCGTGAACATGCCACCCAGTCATTCGAACCTTCCGCTGACCATGACATGGACCTGACCGCATATCTGGTATGCGATCTGATACCGCTCGGAATGTACTACATAAAATAAGGACAAATAAACAAGAGGTCTAATCGGTTGTTGATCGATCGATCAATGATCCCCACTCTTGTCAAAAACTACATCATGAACACCGTACGCACCTTTTTTGCCCCTCTTACCTGACGGACTGTTAAACCGAGTTCGCGGACTACATTCTTCCTTAGGAACCAGCACGAAGATTGCGGGGGTGCCATTTGCAGTTGTGGCAATCGTGCGTGTGGCTGAGTTTTTCGGGCCGTGGACATTTCTCGATGCCAATGCAAATCCGGAGAGTTTACATGCTGATTATTGGCTGAACGGTTTCAAGTTGAAACAATATTTGATACATGGAAATACACAGATTTGAATGTTCACCATTTCTCCGCCAGCGCCTTTCAACTCAGGCTGATCTTGACCATGACGATTGATTTGTGCAAGACTAGTCAGCTTCTACTATGCATTGCAAACTTTCTCTCTCCGCTCTGTCGTGTACTCACCTAAAGGTGATAACCCTACAGAGCAAATGGTCTTATATACACAAGGTAACAAGTCGTCTGAGCGTTAGCAGCAGACTCATCCCACTGACCTCTACGCCTGCACTCGATCTAGTACTGCTCTTTCGACTCCTACTGTAACTATCGTCTCTTCGCAAGCTTGGTCTTCCCCGTCCTTTACCATGTCGAGCCTACTTAGGCACTCGAACAACTCCAGCCAAGGTCAAGTCTAACAACAAGCTCGGCATCCCCCTTATATCGCTTGTCTTCAGTCCCCTCCACCAGGTCCCAACCACCCAAAAAACCGTTCTCACCATCTGAACC
Organism: Fistulinella staudtii; assembly: GCA_038094235.1. Taxonomy (NCBI): domain Eukaryota; kingdom Fungi; phylum Basidiomycota; class Agaricomycetes; order Boletales; family Boletaceae; genus Fistulinella; species Fistulinella staudtii. The sequence continues at coordinate 4,640 of JBBPTS010000080.1, read as the reverse complement.
GGCGGTAACCCTCCTCAAACAGAAGCTAATATCTTGAATGCGACGCATGTTTTTTTTTGCTGCAGAAGTGCAGCGTGAGGCGAGGAAGGCCTCTTTGACTGTCCAAATGTCGAATGCTACTGCGCACTTGGGCTCACAAAGTAAGGGGGCCCGAGCGTGAGATTATGAATTTCTTGGCCCCTCCTTTGCCGACCCCAATTATGTGGGGAACTTGCAGGTTCCAAAATGGGGCGAATGGTGGTTGGTTGGATAACACTGGGAGTACCGCTGCCTACCGAGCTCGGATCGCCAAGGAACAAGCCGAGGCCAAGCTCAAGGCGGAGAAGGATGCTGCGGAGGAGCTGCGATCATGATGTAACATGTCACTTGACATCAATCAGAATATTTGACTGGGATTGTATTTTGCGTAATCGGCGCCCTATCTCTTTCGATATATGAATCTCATGGATCATGCGAGTGCCTTTGTATTTCACTTTTCGTTAGTTGGATGATTTCTCCACGGCCGCCCGTCCTTTGCCGTCATCAAAGTGAACAAAATAAGTAGCGACAAGGTAGATCGAATAATCATCATTTCATGATAAGAATTTATGTCACCTGTCGGATGCGAGGTACCGGATATGAGCGCGATATGGCGAATACCTGCCTTTTGCATCTGATGGAAGGCGCCGAGTTTATTGTGTGAATTTCCGTGCACTCGCGCGGAAGCGAAGAGCTGCGGTGCGTTGTTACTGATGATTCTCAAATAGTTTGTGATCTGCTACCTAATCTGCACTAGACTATGACGTCGAATCACGCCCCAATGGTGCGCGATGGCATATACATACTACTTGTTGGCCGCGCTCCGTCCACTGTCATCCACAATCTGTTTTAGTGATCAGGGCGACTACGTTCCGGGTTAGCACCTTTTCCACGATCACCAATGGTTTTACTGATCAGTTGACCATTTCTGAATCAGACAATTTCAAAACCTCTTCATTGGCTTGACACTGTCAACTGGAGTGTTCGACAATGCGGTCCAGATTGGCCCAGAGTGGAGCCTTCTCAAGTGCGCATGAGAAATGGTAAACAATCTCTGTTTCTTTCTGCTTTCTTCAAGATCCGACGCTGTTCCTATCTAGGTCACAACATCGTTCCAGGGACTATTCTGAGAGGGACACTTCTCTATCATGGGAGCACTAATGGTCAGTTTCCGACAAGTTCTGGATGGATGTCGATGGATCCTGAACATTTGTTCATTTTTTGCGGTAATGCATACAATCTGCCGCAACACGGGTGCTGGCATCTTACTCTCATGGCTACTCGACCCCTAAAAGTCGTCGAAGCAGCACAGTGAAACTCCCATATGGCTCAATGGATACACAAGACCTTATTGCGTGGGGTATATTAAATGGCGATGTATTAGGAGACGAAGTGAAGCGTATTCGTGGCCTCTGCAAGTGGGGGAGAAATCTCGGGGTTGATAGTTTCGTTAGGTAAATATCGCATTCCCACTCGTTTCCTGTCTAAATGTGCTGCAGGGTGGAGGTGGACTTGTGAGCTATCATTACGGCCACCTTTCAGCTTTCTTCACTATAGCTTAGTGAGACCATGCTGTGTGACTTTACCGCGGGCGTCAGTGTCGTTTCTTCCGCAAACATAGTAAGCGGATGGGTCAATCGTTCGAGGATTGGCGAGTCTATGTTTACTAAATCTTTCCTCGAGACTTACTGAGGTGTATTGTGTGCAGATGAAATCAAAGCGTTCAACTTCGGAGTCATAAATGCCGGCTCCTGGCACAATCACTTTCCTGGTGAGACCCGTATCCAGCTAGATCTATCGGGGTTGGTTTCGTTTTATGATATCGAACTTACACCTTCACTGGTTGGCATCCGAACCGACCAAGAGAAGTGGGATCATCACGTCCAAAACATATCTCACGGGGACCTATCGGCCGTGAAATCAATGCTTGAAGGAATTCTGACGAGACCTATCAGAGTGTCGAGCGGAATTGATTGGAAGACGCTTAACCAGGTCATAGTAGACCGATGCACCCAACGCCTTGAATTGACATATTATTTGCTAACATCCTCGACGATGGATCCGGACGTCACCCTTGATTTTGTAAAGAAAGCTCAAACTCAGCTCAGAATCATGTTGGCACCATATCTCCGTTTTTCGGCTGTTCCGCCAGCAAGCGACCAAGTCGACATGGCCGAGCTTGATTGGAGTATTCCGATATACAAGCTCTGTGCCACGACGCACACATACTCCATGGAGTCACAGTTTGACTCCATGGCAGACTCAGAGAGGCTGATCCTTCAAGCTGTACGAGGGACGAGCCGAGAAATTTGCAGGGTGGTGACGAAGATGTGGGCCGGGGGGGTCTATGCGGGTATTGATCCATGGTTGAACACAAAGCCATCTACAAATACCGACGAGATCATTCAACTTCGTGATGCTTGGGTAGAGAATTTGGAGCGCCTGATGGCGTGGCTTGATTGGAATACATGGATCAAATGCAACGCTGACTGTACTCCAGAGGTGCGTCTTCCGCACACTGATGCGAATTTTGCATTTCATATACTCGTGAATGGAACGCAGGAAATGTGTCACTTACCGACATGGCCAATCGGATTTCCCTTCACCAGGGGCTCAAGTCATGAGCAGCATCTCACGGGTAGGCCACCCTTAGTGGAACCAGTGAGCGGTTCCAACTTTCAGAGCACTGTTCTGGAAAGGAGTGCGAATAAGGCATGGGATAAAATGAAACCAGAGCCAAATGAGTGGATACGGCCTCAACCAAAATGTATTAGACCGGTAGAACCATACGAATTCTGATCTGATATTTTTGAGTCGTAAATATTTGCTGCCTTGGAGTACGGCATTTCCCAAGTAGGACTATCCCGTGTTGAGCTGGGTTCGACCAATGTCTACAAATACTTCTGCCGAAAAAGTGGTTGATGTAAACGTGAACACTTCTATTCTCGTCCCTGTACGCGCAATGCGTCCCAAACCTACTTTTATCCAGTAATTATCCCACCCGACTCACCCTGAAAGAATCACCGCCGATCCGCAGCCCGTCGCCGCCCTCGCGGCCAACTATCAGACATTGCAGCTTCCCATGCAAACTTTCAAGCTGTTTGACACGAATGAGAATGATGAGCCCACTCTGTTGTTTCACATCTTCGTTTAGGTTTTTTCCTTGATACATATTGGCGTCTGCGACGATGCTAGTATGCGATCATCCAAAGCGACTTGAAACGATCTTTGGAAAGAGGATTCAAACAAGACTCTTACGGTGATCGGTGTGGTAAAATAGTAGGTGAGCAGTATACAGTGCCATAAGCAAACGAACAGGTTCGTCATTCAAGCACGCGATACGTCACGGTTCGCACTTTGGTAGGGTCTTATGTACGGCCATCATGACAATACCAATTAGCATTCTTTCAACGCGCTGGCCCCTATCTTTCATCCCAACGTTTGCTTATCTCTTCTGGCATTCGACAAACTATATTGAGGCTTACGAGCGCGTGCGTCCATCACGTTCGTTAGTGCCCACGCAGAAGTGCAAACCGTGACAAAATGTCAAAAAGCTGTCAAAAAGCTGGGAATGGGCGGTGGTCCGTGATACCCGTGCAAATTACAACATGAAACAGATATGCTTTCATCCCCGTCTTACCAGCAGTTTCTGACTTTCTAGGAAAACGAAAGGGAAGCAATGATAATGCAGTTACAAAACTGTCACCCTGGGCGCACCTTGTCAACACCTTCATGTGGTTATCATCCGCAATTTACAGGACGCGCATGACTTGATCGGTGCTTTCATCTTTGACACGACATGATAAGCTGTAATGATCTGTTCGGTTCACGATGGGTATAAAACCTGGCTTGAAATCAGGTTGAACGCAACAAACCATCCACCAGCAATCCTCAGCTACTGATATTTGAACAATCAAAACATGTCGGTAGGTCTTTTGCCGTTTTGAAAACCATACAGTCGGATTCACGGCCCTTTCAGAACTGGGCGGATGATTTTTTCCCTTGGCAGGCTTCAGCCTTTGACATTGTTGCCGAGCAGGCTTTCGAAGTCAAGGTGAGGGCTGACACTATCCGTACTTTCTACTACTGTACACTTTGATTGCACTAACTCACGTTGATATTAGAACTTGGCGGACGACTTTTCCCCCTTGCACGCAGTAGCCTCTGTGATTCTTGTTGAGCAAGTCAAGGAAGCCAACATGAAGGCGAACCCTGTGTGATTTGATGCTATTCTATATTTTCACTCCACTGACATGTGTTTCAGAACGTGGCAGAGGACATCCTCCCTGAGGCCTCTAACATTCTTGCTGAGCACACTGAGGAGGAAGATAGCGACTAACCAGCCATGGCTGATTACACGTCGAAGTAGCAATGTATGCCGTTATGTTTGGTCCGTGTCTGAGAAACGTGTATAGTATCTGAGAATGAGACAAAGTGCCTGTTTGAACATTTCTACTAAGTATCACACATATGTATGTATAGGTGCATAGGTAAGACAAGTAAGTACGAGGATTACTGAACCTCCAATCGTATACTAGTAGATATTCACGTATTTTAAATGACTCGTTCAAGTTCCCGCGACACTGCTTTGAGCGACTGGATTGCATGGTCTGAGACATAGC
>JBBPTS010000079.1:0-44840 GCA_038094235.1 Fistulinella staudtii | reverse complement strand
GCGGTAGATGCCCTCTAGTCTTGTTAACTTGTGGATCTCACACCTAACCAGTGTGCTCTACCACCAGGACTCCTGGCAGTAGCTAAGTGGAGTTGCTTACTCAACCACTCCCCTCTTCATTGGTGCATATTTCCTGTCATCAACACTTGCCCTTTGCCCTCACAGAAGATAGAGTTGACAAGGTTCTGAAGTACGAAGAGCAGCTCTAAAGGCAATCCTTATCGCACCCTCTGAAGATACAGATAAGATTCCTATCTTATCTCCTCCTTTGATAGTTGAGGACGACGTTGATTACAGGTGGACTCTCATTTGAAGACAGTGAGTCTAATACTATTCAAAACTTGTACTGAGCTTGGTTCTATGATTTTTGTAAAGATTCTACCAGAGGGCTTGGCTATCACATCACATACATTTCTTGTCATTTAAGTATCATTGGCAGTGGCATTATCTTCATGCCCTCTTCAATCTTGACCTTTGTCTCTGTTGGAATATTGCTGATGCTCTGGACACTTGAACTCCTACTCTCAGTCTCTGGCTTGTTCATCTAAACTTGGAACAGGTTTCCCTGGAGTGGTTGTAAAAAGATCTACCTAGAACTTCTTTGTCAAAGGTTGAAGCATCCTGCCACTGACATGTGGCTCTCCTTCAATTCGCCGCATGCAAATGGATTGTGGAGCCATTATATAGTGTTGTCATTCCTAATTATGGTGTGGTAGGCATTTGCAAACCAGTAAGGATTCCAACCTGAGTGTATTCTATTCCATGCATCTATTTGATGTCACTCTAGCATTCTTGTTTCCACAGTTGTTACTCGGGGGTTCCTATAGCATTTTCCAAAAATAGGCAACGATCAAAAAAGTGTGTTCCACATGCTTTTCGGCAGCGAGGTGCCAGTTGGTAACGTTCAAATTCGAACTCGTCACCCTTGTCTTTATTGTGATAACGGGTTGGGCGGTCTTTCAGGAAAAACGCATATGGCTAATCCCGCACTACTTTTGGATATACGCATCATTTGACCAAGGCTCTGAGCGGCTCGCCAGGTCAGCTTACCAAGTCCTGCGGGGAATGAAATTATGTACCTTCAACTATCTAATCGGAGAAATGAGCACCAGTTACACGATTATGGAATCAAGTGGTCTGATCCGTTCTGAACTGCAACTTGAAACGGGAGCTTTTCATTTTATCAACTAGAAGTCGTTTCAAGAACCCGTTTGAGACAGGTCTGTGACGTATACAACTTCACCTTCAGTAATCATTCACAGGATTCGACTCTCGTGGTCGCGTTTCGAAGACGGCTGGCTACGTGGAGTTTCCACGCAGACCAAGTGTAATCGCTATATGCCAATTTACCTTTCAACACACACAAAACGATTTCCTTATCTCGGCTCCTTTAGAGGGGACATACGCAAGGCACACAGAAGGCGTTTCGGCCGCTCTGTGGTTATCCACGTATTTAGTTTATATTGAGTGATGATTATGACGGGCGGCCTAAGGACATCATCTCTTTGAGGATCAACCCCCCAACGCTCACCAAACGGCGTATATCTTCCTCATTTTTCAAAATGTCAAGGACCCTTTGGGTGCATTTTCGGAAGAGAGCGGGTGACGAAGATACTTTGGACCATGATATCGACGGGAAACAACCTGCAAAAGAAGTTATATCTAGCATCCGTGTGGGACCTGGTGGGCTCACCATAGAGGAAGGTGTGTTGAATGTGGTTTGAGTTTTTCAACCTGTGCCAACTGTTCTGTAGACGCTGCTGGAGGGCTTGGACGCCACCTTGGTGTCTTATCATGTACGCTTCTCATCGTTGGAAGCATTATCGGTACTGGTATCTTTTCTACGCCCTCTTCAATTTTGAGTTCGGTAGGCTCTGTCGGCGCATCGATGATGCTCTGGGTGCTCGGCTTCTTCCTTTCATTCTGTGGTTTATTCATTTGGCTCGAATTCGGGACGATGCTGCCGCGGAGTGGTGGCGAAAAGGTCTACTTGGAAGCCGTGTATGAAAGGCCAAAGTACCTCGCCACGGTGATATTTGCGGCGAATGCAATTCTGCTCGGATTTGACGCAAGCGGATGCATTGTGAGTGCCAATTCAATAAGACAATGTCATCAAGTGATTGCATCTCCTTACTGGGTGGTAGGTTTTTGCGAGCAAGTGAGCCTACCGCTTGCATCTCTGTTGCATGAATCTTAGTGTCACTCCTAGCGTCCTTGTTTCTGCGGGAAGGGTTGCAACAACTTGGTCTGAACGTGGAATTGCGCTCGGAGGTTTGCCATCTTTTTTCCCGTAGGAGCTAAATCAACATCACATTTAGTCATTGTTTTAGCGGTACTGCTTCATGGCTTCATGCCGCGAACTGGCGTGTACATCATGAACGTGCGCATAAAACGTTCTTTCCGTCTCCACATGTATTTTAACGACACTAATCAGTTACTGACGATGTTCAAGATCATCATTCTTACTTTTATTGTGGTATCAGGCTTAGTGGTGTTGTCAGGGAAAACACACATCACCAATCCGAAAGCCAATTTTAGCCAGTCATTTGCTGGGAGTTCCCACAGTAGCGGTGATGTAAATGTTCCATCGTCTGGTAAAGATTATGAGTAACGACGGCATCGTACAGTACGCAACAGCAACCTTCAAGGTCCTATTTGCATACTCTGGCTGGTCTAGTCTCAACTATGTGCTTAATAATGTCCAAAACCCGGTGCGGACGCTCAAAATTGCCGCTCCCCTCGGACTGGGTATCTGCGCATCGCTCTACATCCTTGCCAATATCGCTTACTTTAGCGCAACAACTAAGGTGCGTTTATCATATCTGTTCCCGGTCTGTATCCTTGGCACTGTGCTGAAGTTATTTATCCAATCATTGCTTCCGATAGGCTGAGATTGAGTCATCCGGAGTGACCGTTGCTGCATTATTTTTTAGGAATGTATTTGGCACGGCAGCGGAACGTGCACTGAGTGTATTCGTCGCTCTCAGGTGAGTTTGGTGTTCATTTCTTACCTCCAGTGCATTGAATATTCATTTACCTAATGGATGTGATCGGGAATATAGTGCATTGGGAGTGAGTTTTGATTCGTTTGATATAATCCCATTCACTGACACTAGGGTTAATTTAGGGTGTCATCACTGGTGTATGTACAGAACTTTCTGGCCGTACAAAATGATTATAAAAAAGATAGACATTCGCTACCGCCCGTGTTAACCAAGGTAAAAGAAACGACGTTTTTGAACCTGGGTGATTATTCGATTTCTCTCAATAGAACTCGCAAAGGAAGGCATTCCTCTCCCGTTTGGAAACAAGTTTTGGGCATCAAATTGGCCAACAGGAAAGTCTCCGATGCCTGGCCTTATCGTTCACTTGATTCCCTCGGTCAGTACGCGGATTTAGGTTAATTCTATGTAGTGTAGGTTGATCCCTAAGTACAGGTCATTGTGATTCTTGCGCCACCTATGAAAGTTGCATATCCATTTATACTGGACGTCGAAGGCTACCCTACTCAGATCATCAACTTTTTCGTCGTCATCGTACGTGTTTCTTCCTTTACTTTGTGGTCTCTTTGCATTCAATTTGGTCATAGGGACTCTTCTGGATGCGATGGAAGAGACCAAATATCAACAGGCCATTCAAGGGTGGCTATATTCTATCCGATGAAGACTGGCGCTAACATACCTCGACCCAGTCTGGTTACCTCTAGCTATTTTTTACCTTGGCGTGACGGTGTTTCGTGAGTCATTAGGACCACAATTCAATAGGACGTTTATGCGAGATGCTTGCAGTTCTCGTTGCACCTTTCTTACGTCCGGCAAATGGTACTGGGGATACCCCTCCCCTGCCATATTACTTGTGCGTCTCTTCCCCCGAGTTTCCTCCCGCTATCCATAATTCTGGGTTCTGATGAGGGTAAATTATAGGTATTGTCTTGTCGGGATCGGGGTCATGTTCATTGGGGTTTGTTATTGGGTGGTGTGGCGTATCATGTTACCAAAGGTGTTTGGATACGAACTCGTGCCGCATAAACAGATGCTGGATGATGGTACTGTCGTGACCCTGGTATGTGTTGTCAAGAATCTGATAGATCAATCGAGTTGATTCTGATCTGCCATCCAAGTTTTCGCGTCGGAAAACCCAGTAATAGCTTGACGTACTTTTCATTCTGAAAGGCTGGGTTGCTATCAGTTCGTTAGCAGATCTAGCACCTGTCTGTACTAATGACATGTGACGCCTGACGCGATTTGTAACCAAACTAACTTCCCTCAACTGCACCAGGATTTCTATGTCATGTATGTAAAAGGGATTATAAAAGTAACAGAGGCGCAACGTTTGCTGAGATTCATAAGCATGCAGATGGGCATGACATATAGAAATAGCATGCCAGTCTGTCGCAGCAATACACGAACACTGACTGCACTATTCCGTGCATACCTAAAAAAAACATTTCCTCGGATAAGCACTCGCTTCTTGTCATTGACTCCATATGGATCGGATGCAGATGTACCAGTATATGACATGCGACAGTAGCTCTATCCACAGCATATGGGGAAATGTGAACGTGAAACAGTGCGGCCTGGATTTGATCCCACGGATCAAGTGTCTACGGACATGGCGCTGTTCGCGGTCACGGTTAATGTAGGACTTTGATCCGGAAGCTGCGACTTGCGGAAGGGGGGGTGAGGTGTAGTAACAGCTGCGGGAAACTGCCTGCGTTCTTCTTACTAGCAGTCGGCTGTGTATGTATCAGTGCCTCCCACAGGTTTGTACGACGGGTACGCTCTCGCAGGAGACCGCCTGAGAACGCGCGAACAATATGGCGCGCTGAGAAAAAGAGCTCCTGTGTAAGCGCGCTACTCCCATGGACCTCCGTGGTACACAGCACGGAATCTGCCCGACATTGTCAGACATGTGTATAGCAACATGCACCAGTCAAAATAAGGTCCCAACACACGCACGACATAGTTTCTCCCCTTCCCATCACGTCCTCCAAGAAGACCAGGCTCAAGAGGCCCACAATCAACCCTTCGATGTCCCAAAAACTCACGTTCACGACACCATGTGTGTACAACACAACCATCTCTAATGCGATAGACGTCATCTATTATGATATCCAAACGCCTGAGTGGGAGCCGCATTCTACCACGGTGCGGAGACTCGATCCACATACACGCATGTATGAACTCGCGGGGGAAATTCGAAGTGAGCCAAGCAAACCAGCCATGGTGAGCTTGTATGGTGGTGAGTTCGAGCCCGAACACCAGTGGATCAAAAAGGTCGAAGGATCGAAACCTGCGGAAAGGTGCGAATGACAATCAATTGTCCATATTCGTTTTTGGCGGCCGTGGAACGCTTATGGAAATCCTGGGTGTAATAGACAATGGCATTTCAAAGATAGCAAGGAAAACATGTTTGCATGGAGCATAACAAACAAACAGTTGCTAGATGTGAGTGCAGTTAACCAGGGTCACAGTTGGAGTGCCTGAGTGACACGTGGTAGCTTCACAATGTGGACAAAGGGGCGAAAAAGGACCATCCGCTGGCCACATTTTATCAACACAAAAGACACCTCATGGTAGGCACGATTTCGCAACAGGCGTATTTGGAAGTCGACAATGCGACCGTTGAATCGTTGGACGCCATCATCGGTGGGTCTTTTAGGGATGTTTCTTTAGCTAAAAAATGATGTTTTGGAACAGTTTCGTTATTGATCGTCGAGCGAAAGCGGAGAGCAGGAACTCTGGTGTAATGATAATCGATGAGGTTGTCTCAGGTAGTCAACAAAGAGGGTAGCAACGTGTCAACTACGATATGTGGTTAGTAAACTATAGGAATGCCCGATAATCGTCTTGTCCTTACTGTTGAGTCGGTCGCCAGCCTTCGTCTTTGGAGTCTTGGATCAAGAACTCATACCAAAACTTCGTGATTGGGGCTGTGCTCAGATGCCACAGAGCGTGTGCGTCCAGGACACGGCCCAAGGGTGGAAAGTCGAATAGCTCGAGTGCTGTTGCAGCCGTTGTCAGAAGCACAAATACTCCTGCCTTGTAAACGAATCGCGGGCGGTGTGTCTTAGCAGCGTAGGGGAACCGTTGGAACAGTGGGATTGGGATGGAATACAGCAACCACAGGACATTGTGTGAGAGGCCGATGATGAGGTTGAAAGTCATGTTATAGGTATAGTCGAAGCGAGGAAGCACGCTTAAATAAGTGATATGGGACAGATAGATAATGATGCACAGTGCAGACCACCCAAGACGCAGGAGCGAGCGGTTATTATCCTCCAGTTTGGATGGCCGAGGATACAAGTTTGCTACCCGGATGACCGTATAGTAGAGCGCGTAAAAGATAGCCAGTGCGGCGGAAAAGTAATCCAACTTCTCGGTGAGAGGTATATCTAGGCACTTTTCAGACGAAAAAGGTACCAGACACGCGCTCATTCCTCACCTCTTGTATGGAATACTGCTGACCAGATCCACGCGTTTATACTCACGTAAGCCCAATTGAGATAGTATTTTCTGAACGGATGAGCCGCGGGAATGTTTTTGCGGATCTGTCGAGCACCTTGTAGGTGAAACCACAGGTTCCAGAGGGAGAACGCGACAGACGCGGGTTCTTGCATGCCGAGGAAGCGCCAGAATGGCCACTTTCCATAGTATTGTTGAATCTGTTGGCCAATTATAACCGCATTGTCGGTCAGCATGTGCATGCACTGGTATTTACAGTCGTCTGTACACGTCCAACGCGTCAAGCGCAGGCCAAGTGAGAGGGTCGTCCATGGGTGACAGTGATCGCCGTAGCATGTCGAAACGCAGTTCTGGAATTCGCTAGATCTATCTCCTGTGGATCCAAGAGCCGCAGTCACCAGAAGCGCTAGAATACACGCGAAAAAGAGGAACGTCTTCATGGAAGCAGGAGTGAACGAGCGACATGTTACATAAGCACCAACTATCCAAGTACTTGGCCACAAGTTCACTTGCCTAACCATTTACTAACACTGCAGGTGCTTCCACAGCTGAAGAAACGGTCAGATAAAGAAAAGAAATCAAGTCTGTCATTACTACTACTCGCCTAGGTTCAAGAGTTCCCAAAACATTTCTTGGTCCCGAGAAGTAGCATTGACGTACACCAGGTGGGGATTTCGACGACAGGAACGCGTACCCGTTGTTCGTACCTCGCACAACTGTGGATCCGATCTGCACCATCGCAGATATGGTTCGAACCGCTCAGTCCACGACCTTTTCGGCGTCTACCTACTTTGATGACCGAGGCCCACATGGAACAGCCCAGCCTATCACCGAATACGTGAATGTAAGTCGTTGACCGAGATAACATACCAAAACTTGAAAGTGAAAGGAAAGCCACATTCACGCCCAGTAGTTTCCTATTTCTTTCCAAAAGGCGTTGGCGAATATCATTATGGGGTGCGCACGATCATGGACCGCGTTTGGATCTACCATAAATGGGTCTTGTCTAGGAACGCCATCCTATGAAGCCTCATCGACTAACACTCACGAATGCCCTTGTCATGGGTTATGGACTGGACAAGCAAATTCACCATATTTATGACCCGCGGCCTGCGACACAGGCAGAACTCGAAATGTATCATGACCATGACTATGTTGAATTTTTGTCGAGGTAAGCGCTCGCTACTTGGTAACACGAAACTGCTTCCGAGAATTGGTCGTACAGGGTGACTCCAGGCAATCAAAATGACATGCGACATCTCATCGACACCTTCAACTGTGTGGAGGATTGTCCTATATTTTCTGACATGTATGGTTTCTGTCGCATGTATGCCGGTGCATCGCTCGCTGGCGCACGAAAACTGTGCTCTGGCGCTTGTGACACCGCGGTCAACTGGTCGGGTGGCCTCCATCACGCAAAACGAGGTGAAGCAAGCGGATTCTGCTACGTTAATGACATCGTTCTTGCAATTCTGGAACTTCTCAGGTATCATCCAAGGGTCCTCTACATCGACATCGATATTCATCACGGTGACGGCGTAGAACTGGCATTCTACCATTCGAATCGCGTCATGACAGTGTCATTTCACAAGTACACGGGCGAATTCTTTCCTGGAACGGGAAAGCTCGATGATAATGGCGCCAACCTGGGAAAACACTTTTGCCTCAACGTGCCACTTCAAGACGGTGTCGACGACGAAATGTACCTGACGGTATTCAAAACCGTCATTGAAGACACCGTTACTGCTTTTCGTCCAACCTCGATCGTCCTCCAGTGTGGCGCTGATTCATTGGGCTGTGACCGTTTGGGCGCATTCAATCTGTCCATCGCTGCGCATGGCGAATGCGTCAACTTTGTACGCAAATTCAACGTGCCATTATTAGTCTTGGGTGGTGGTGGCTACACCATCAAAAATGTCAGCCGATGCTGGACCTATGAGACAGCCGTGCTCGTAGGCGCCGAGATCCCAGACGAACTCCCAGCAACCGTCTACGATCCTTTTTTCCGCGACTCGCAGTGGAAACTCCACCCCCCACTTACCGGTCGTGTTGAGAACCAAAACTCGCCTGCGTCCCTACAAAAAATCACGATCAGCATCCGTAACAAGCTTCGTTACCTGCAAGGCGCGCCGAGCGTGGCGATGCAAGAGATACCGCCCGATCTCGAAGGGTTGTTGGCAGATGAGGATAAGACGCAGGAGGAGAAGGATGAGGAGCGGGGGGCGGGGTTGGCGGGGGAACGACGGAGCGACCGGACGACAGCGCGGAATGAGTACTTTGATGGGGAGAATGATGTGGATCATGATCCACCGTCGGTCAGTGTGAGGCGAACAATCTCGGGACGTCGTTCGCGGGGGCTTGGGAGGCGGGCACGAGGTCGAGGAAGGGGTCGTGCGAGTATCGCTGTGGCGCGGGAGGAAGCGGGGGAAGAGGATGTAGACGACAATGGGAACGGGAACGGGTCGGCATCAACAGCCAGGGGCACGAAGCCGAGAAGTAGGAAACCACGTAAACCAAGGCCGAGACTCGTGATGGGAGACAAGGAGAAAGACAAGCAGAAGGAAAAGGATCTGACAGACTTGGACTTGGACGCGACCGCAGAGCCCGAGTCAGGGCAGGAGCCAATGACGCCTGTGGGTCAGGAGGTCGATGTCTCTTGAGAGCGCAAGGAAGACTGCTGTTTTGTTTGCTTTTCTGCGACCGATACTGTCTCTCGTAATACTTGTATCTAATACTGTACTATGGTAGACTTTATTCAAGTAGCTTAGAATGGCCACCTCGGGGAGCAAATGAATGCGGTCAAATTCTCGTAGTGGAATTATTTAGTAGGTCTATAAGTCAATAATATACACGGTCGAAATGGAGTGGGCCGATGATACATACATCTATAGAGTCACGCCTATGGAAGAGACTAGCACAAAACACAACACTAGAAGCAGTTGCCCTATCAAGTCCATCAGGGCAGAGTGGATAGGTAGTGCGGACATGTCAGGATCCAGCCCCTTTGACCATAGAAAATGCGTGAGAGTTTGTGCGACGATGAGGGATATCCAAACCTGCAACGATATTCAGCGCAGTCCAAAGCACGACTTGGTACTTACTGCAAAACAAAAGAAGGCAAGAGAAAAGAGAGCAAAAATGATGGGTAATTTAAGCCAACCAAAGGTATGAAGGATGGCAAGGAAAATGATTTCTATCGGTACTGTCACCAATATGAGGGTAATCATGACGAGTCGTGATGATGGTTCAGTGTCTCTAGAATGAGAAAGGCGGGAGGCAGCAGCGTGCAGAGAAGTCGAGAGGCGAGAGATAAATATAGAACCAACACTCCCTGGTAAACCTGGTGAGAGTGAATAACCGCAATGATTGAAGCAGCAGGTGAACTTACCACTAATTACAACAGCGAGTAGAGGAAATCCGGGGTACTTGGAAGCAAACATATCGAGCACAATACCGGTCCCACAGCTGATGACCATGGCGCCGAAGAGCGGTATCCAACCCTGCCATATTAAATCTTTCACCACGTTGTTCCTTCGCACGACGATACCACATGCTGCTGCGGAACATATCAAAAGCATCACAATGATAAGAGGCAACATCGTGTTGACGAATTTGATCAAGGCGGAGCTGATGACGCTAAAGAGGGACAGCGTCACCAGGTCCCCCAGAAAGGATGCCACTGGTGGTGCTATATTGTCTACAAATGTTCGATCAGTTTGAGAGAACCCTTCAGGTACATTGGTGCAAACCTGGATCACGCCCATAACGCCAACACAGGACAACAAGAAAACACATAAATGATCCGAGAAGGATGCTTGCCAGGCAAGCCGATAGCATGGAGGATGCTGCGACCATGACAAACCTGACTGGGGGGTGAGATGGATAGAGGCAATAACATTCAGTGCCTACTCGATAAGACCCGACTTTGGTAAACCTTGGTTGATAGGCAAAGGACGAGTTGCTCTTATGAAGAGCGTCGTATAATCGAGCCCTGCCTCCCCTGTAGGGGGAGGAGCGTTTGGGACAAGAAGGGCTAATAGAGCAGCTACAGAGGCAGCCACACAAGCCACCACAGTTGCTTGGACTTGTAAAAGGGCCAAGTTTCCAAGGATGATGTTGCGCCGACGTTTTGGGTCGTCGAGTTCGCCAATATTGGCGGCAGTTCCCAGCCTAGCGGAGAGATTCATTTCTAGATTGCCTTTGAGGTTCATGATCACAGGGATTATCATGATGAGTTCGCCAATTGACCTCATGGCCTTCCAACGCTGCTGGTATGTCGGTCCATTTCCCGATATGCTATGCGTGGATTGGGCTCACCGACACGTGGTCCAAGAGTTCCCCGGTGAATAAAAGGCTGACAGTAGTGAGGAGTAAGGTCGGCGCGCTCTACATGTCCCGTCATGCAACTACCCTTTAAGCAGGTTCGGGACGGACACACACCTCGAGGACAATGTTGCTCACTCGTCTCCACCCGGAAGCGTCCAGCCGTTCCATGCCCCGAGTCCGCCCCTCTGCGGCCAAGAGCGCCGTGTTCCCATCCTCGCCCTCCAACCCATTTCCACCGACGTCGTCTTCGTACTGTTCGGCGTGTCCATTTTTGGGTGACAAAGGCTCGGGTGAGTCGTGCAACGCGCCGAGCTCAACGTCCTCGCCAACAACGAAGGCATCTTTGAACAACGGCGGTGATGGTCGTGGTGGTGGTCTGTCCTGAGCAGACCCGTTCATGGTCACCTTGTTGTCGTCGTCGTCGTCGTCGTTGTTGACGATGTAGAGGGTGGGAATGTGTGTATTACATAATCAGCAACCCAACCGACGCTCATGATACACCGCTTGAACTTGGTACTGACTTGTTCTCACCTGGCACGTCCGAGCAATCTGACAGTCTACAGCTCGACCTCACCGCGTCGGTCGTCCGACTCACCCACCGACGACGCTCGTTCCGAACTCAATCCACAGCGTTCGCGCTGCCCGTCGTCCGCCGAGCCTTGTCATGTCGTCCAAGCTATTGGCCTATTCTCCCTTTCCTGCAGTGCGCTCTTCGCTCCTCAAAAACCAGTCCGAGACCGTACCACCGATAGATGAACTCGAATCACTCCAGTCCGAGCTCCAACTCCTCCGGCAGAAGACGCTCGAGCGCGCGAAGAAGGCCGGTGATGACCTCAAAACGATCGAGGAGTTCATCCGGCGAGCAAAGGAGAAGGGAAAGGGGAAAGCAAAGGAGGTAGACAAGGTCAACCGGGAACGCGGCTGTATGTCTTTGCACTCATTTCACACGGTGATACTCATCCTATCTGCCTATTCACCTTATCGGCCTCTTCTTGTCGTATGTCCGATCCGTTTTAAATTATGAACGGTTGGATTGGCGCGAAAAAATGCATTTTGCGGTCCGTCTCCACGCCGTACCTTGTATCGTGTCGGACGCGTATGTGACACAATATCTGTGGCATCGGTCATTTCTGGTCGGCTGTCTTGTCCTTTTGAAGTCACGCCGCTGTTGGATGCAGAAGAACGAGGCTACCCTACGGTACTAGTCAATGGGTCCGTCAAGGCTCGTCCGCCCTCAATACCGTCATCGGCATTGTCATCGGCCAAAGCGTCACAAGATCCTCGCAGACCGTAAGCTATCCGTGAATGCGCTCGATTTTGGCCTCATGAACCCGGCCTTAGACTACCTGCCGACAAACAAAAGAAGAAGAAGCGAAAACGGGAGGACGACAGTGATTTAGAAGGTGTGGCATGACCACAAGATCACAACTTGGAAATAACTCACATTCGACAGAATCTGCAAAGGCTGCCAAGACGGTACCAACACCCCACACCCCATCTGGTTTACCACCTAAACCCAAGGCTGTGGGTTCTACTTCAAGTCATGGCAAGGCGAGTCAATTGTGCCCATGGTTGACAATACATTTAACAGAGCCTTAGCCACTGCATCTGCCCGATTTCACTGTCCCGCCACCCGTACAATTGCTCCATCCGCGCCCGCCTATACCCCCGGCGCCTGTACCTGGACCTAGTCAAGCAATAGATGTCACAGAAGATTTTAGTAAGCTCAAGCAACCTTCACAAATTCCCGTCAATACGTTTTATACGAGCGTTGAGCCTTGGATAAGAGGGATCAAGGAGGAAGACATTGGCTTCCTCGAGTTCACAGGAGACGATGTGGAGCCGTATGTCATGCCCAAGCTTGGACGCCATTATCTGGAAGTGTGGGAGGAAATGGATACTGAAATTTACGGTGGCCCATTACCCGGCCTTGCGCCACAGCGGACAAATGACAACTTTGCTTTGCCAAAATGGGATCCTTCGACACTCTTGGAATCCGATCTTTCTGCCGAGGAACGAAGTCATGGTCCACTAACGGAACGGCTGATTAGTGCTCTGCTCCCTATTCAAGATGCCGCTACATCATGGAAGGGTGTAAAGGCAGCCGAGGACGCTATGGAGGGCCGACCAGGGGGTACTGGGGCAGCTGCGGCTAGACGGGAAAAGGTGAACGTGGCTGATCTTGAGGAACGAATCCAAGATACGATGCGGTTTCATGGACTGCTTGGGGAGCCGGTAAATAACACAGATGTACACTCCAGGCTGTCTTCTTTTCTGACCAAGACTCTTCCAGCCCGACTATTCTGCCAGGGTGGATGATCCGATTGCTACAGCGCTCCGTCATGCACAAAGCGAACTACGGACTGTTATAGCCATGAACAAGGCCCGGAAGGAACGCTTGGCAAGCATCGCTAGAGATCGTCTCGGATACCAAGAATACTTGGAAATGCGCGATTCTCTCGACAAGAGCATCATCTCGCTTTACGGTAAACTCCAGAAAAAGGATGCTCCCAAACTTAACAAGAAGAAGAAAAAAGGCCCCGAAGTCAATGGAAATGTGAACGGCAGCGGCTCCTCTGTCGAGTTGCCAAAACCACCACCTTCCGCACTGGGCCTCGGACCCGACGATGATCTTTATCTGATTGTTCCAGATCAGCTGAATCAACTGGTCCAGACGAGACACCAGTGGGTTGCAACAGTAGGAGGTGTCTTCGAGGAGAAGGAACGGACTTATCCGGGACGAATCTGGGGCCTCCCCAAGAAGAGCATCTACGAAGGATTGGAGAAGATTATTATTAATCACGACGCGCAGAGGCAACCTCAGCCAAACGGTATTGATAATGGCTCACGGACTAGCACACATCAGAATACCACACAAGGCGACGAGATGGATGTGGGATAACTCTCTGGCGGACGCATTCGTTATGTTGACCTTAATCTTATTCTTCATGTTCATCGCTCACCTTCGTCTCTTTTTTTTCACGTGTACTCTGCTTTCCAACTCCATGCTTGCTCGTTACATTGTACTATTTCTGCTCCACTGGTATGGAAAGACATTTTTCCGCCTCGAGCTTAATGACATTTGGTGTACTGCAACATGCGCGAGGGTACCTAAGTATTTGCCTTGTGCTTCTTCGAGCTTTTGGGCGCGTCTCCGTCGCCCTTGCGTTTCTTTCCTTTTGACTCTGATTTGCTCTTTGCTGACCTGTCCTTGTGGGGTGAGGGTGCCTTGTCATGGGGCTTTCCTGGCGTGATCTCGACAATTTCAATGTCATTATCTGACGAGTCAACTGGCTGGGTCTGCTCAGACCGGGCTCGGGCGCCATAAGGTACAAATACGTGTTTGAGTAGGTCTTTTGCATATGATGGCCGAGGTGGATTTTGATAGACGGGCGGATGGTCTGGGACAGTAGGTATCGGCGGCTGAGCACAGACGACAATGTGCCGCGATGGGCGTTTCGGAGCTAGAGGTACGCATGAGCAATAATAACAAGTAGATGCATGGATGTCTCTCACCAATGTACAGTTTGCCATCCTTTCTCTTCCGGGGGAGGAGACATGCGAGCCCACGGAGTTCCTCTGCGCACACTTCATCTGGGTCGTCATCGCCTATGGACCATATATCGTATGATGCGTGTTTTTTCGTCATTCTTCCGATGCATGCTGTACGTGACGAGGGTGAATCGATCTCGAGTCCTTCTAGATGCTTTGGTTTGATCTACCAGTCCGTAAATACAAGGCCTTGGGACAGGATGATGTACGCACCGTATTAGGAACCCGAATGAACCAAATCTCAGTCTCCTCATCGCCATCGACAGCGTCCCATTCAAGCGCGCCAGCATCGACTGCATGGTCCAGCAACTGAGCATCCTTGGGAGGTTCGTACGCCCAATGCGGATCGTCTCCTTCGTTTCTCGCTTGGCCTTGTGCGACCGGGGCTGATTTTTTTGCCTTCTTCTTTTCGTTGGATGTTTTTGCAACGATTTGTTCCGCAATGTCGCTGTCCAGATCAGATGACGAGGACATTGGTTGTGCTTGTGGGCGATGACGACAGTCGGGGCGTTGATGGCCCGTTTGGGGTGTTTGGCAAGAGCTTTGGAAACAAACAGTCGAGATCATATCGATCATCTTCCTTTTCCGACGGTGATGTCGGTCGAAGTGACTGCCGTCTTAACGATAGCTGGGACGGATTCCAGTGGGGGCGCAGGCATACAGGTGTGTTCATCGTATCCCATTGATACCACCTTGACGCGCTATACGAAAAAGGCTGATCTGAGAACGTTTGCGGCGCATGGATGCTATGGAGCGAGCGCCGTGACGGCGATGACGGCGCAGAACACTACCGGTGTTCAAGCCGTGCATGGAACGCCTCCCGAATTTGTCGTGCAACAGGTCCGTGTCTTCCGTTTCCTCATACCCACTCGTGCCGGTAACACGTTCCACCAGATACGATCTGTCCTTGATGATATCGATGTTCGCGCCATCAAAACCGGAATGTTGTTTACAGCAAAAACGACACAGGCAGTGACCTCGACGCTCAGACGACACTTTGAGTCACACGGACGTGTTCCCGTTGTATGTGACCCCGTCTGCGTTTCCACGTCTGGACACGTCTTGCTGCAACCCGACGCTGTCAGGGTCATAGTGAAAGAGTTATTTCCTCTGTCGACCGTCATTACACCGAACCAAGCGGAGGCGGAACTGTTGCTTAAGGAACGATCGCTCCCTTGCATGATTGCGTCGCTCGGAGACATGCTCGTCGCGGCGCAGAACCTGCTTACTCTTGGCTCCGAGGCGGTATTGCTCAAGGGAGGACATATTTCCGTATCTCTGGATGACATTTACAGCGTCAAAGTTCCCGATGGGGTTACCTTGCGCGTTAAACCGGCCTTCCTCCTGGAAGAGAACATGGAAATCCTACAGGATGTAAAGACGGCAGGGGATACAGCTCTCGTCGTGGACATTCTTTGTCAACGTGGTATCAAAACCGTTACGCTATACCCTCGGCCGCGCTTACAATCAAAGAATACCCATGGAACGGGTTGTACATTGAGCGCTGCGCTTGCGTGTGCCCTTGGAAATGGTGTGACAGGTAGCGTGTTCCGGAAATGCAAGAAGGACCTCTTTTCTCATACCTTGTAGTGGAAGAAGCAGTTGCGCAAGCCACCTCGTTTACATACCTTGGCATCGAAACTGCTTCGTCTATCGGGAAAGGATACGGCCCCCTGAACCACCTCCACTCCGTGTCAACGCGTGTTGTTCTACCGTAGGCAAATATCTTTTGCCAGAGTGTGATTTTTATAGCGTTTTTCAGACGGACGCCCGGACATCCATACCCACTGACATTCAAGTTTATTCAAAGTACGGCAACACTGTGGAAAGCCTACGTCCAACATGATTTTGTAGTCAAATTAGGGGAAGGGACACTCGATCGATCATCATTTATCCATTTTATCAAGTGGGCGCTTTCCTACGTCGCCCCAGTGCCTCTGACCTAACTTCACCATAGGCAAGATTATCTTTATTTGAAATATTATTCCAGGGCGTACGGGTAGGTCTGTCCTCTATACATCGACGAACGGGGACGACATGAACGCACAGACTATTGGCAACCAAATCTCATGATTTCCCATCCATCTCCGCTGCGACAACCATCATGGATGGCATCGCAAAAGAGAGCACCATGCACGTTTCTTTTTGCGCCGAGTTTGGCATCACTCTGAAAGAATTGGAAACGACACCCGAGTCACCAGCGACGACGGCATATGGCGCATTCCTCATCGACATGGGTTTACAAGGCATGTATGCTTGGAGCACGCCTACAAAGTGTCTATCGTTCATTGCTGTCTCTAGGTGATACGATGAGACTCTTGGTCGCGCTCGCTGCATGTCTGTTCGGGTATGGCGAAGTCGGTCTCTGGCTCAAGAAGGAAGCCGAGAAAACCAACACGTGGGTCTGGTGGCAAGGAAATCCTTACCTCAAATGGATGGAAGATTACGCCGGAAAAAATTATCAAGATGCAGTGGCCATTGGTCTCGGTGCGTAGTTCATTCGCTTTTGCGTGATTCAATACCTGTCTTGATATGCGTGCACCTATGAAGAAACGATCGAGGCCCGAGCGGCTGCAGATCCGCCTTCGGCTGCTCGGTACGCAGAGTGGCTGGCTACTTGGGAGAGGTGCGTCGGTCTGGAAAAGTGCTTTTGGGACATGGCGATAAACCTGTCGTGAAACGGCGTCAGCGTGTAGATATCAAAGCTGTATCGCAGGCGGGATGTATCCTTGTGTATTATTCTAGCGTCCTGGGTAGCGCACGTACTTTATTCTGTAGTCTTCCTCACTCTTTAGAAAATCCCCGGACGGACATATCAATGATTGAGGAATACGATGAAACGCGACGCTACAGGCCTCGGGATATAGTAAGAAAGCTCCAAGTAGCGCAACCATTTAAACTTCACATTCGGTCTTGGAAATATGAATAGCGCCAAATAGAAAACAAAACGACCCGATGAAAAAAAAAAAACCAGGTGAAAACTTCTAGCAGGCAGAGACCCCCAAACATCACAAACATCCTAAACTTTCAAGCTGGTATAAAAGGAGCATTCTGCCTCCTATTACACTGATGAGCAAACTACAGTCAATGGGATGAACCAGTGAGATCAAGACACGCACCTCTTAAAGACTGAGCGTTAGTACACCTTAAGAACAAGCTCTGGTATACCACACCAGCTTACGTCCACTTCTTCATACCGGACCAAGACTGGGCTTTCGTCTTCATCGCGGCCAGATATCAACTCGTCCATAGCTTGCTTAGATACAACAATTCCATCTTTAGAGTCGTTCACATCCAAGATGTGGATTTCGTTGTGAGAGTAGCTGATCCTGAAGCATGCACCACACCTCCCATTCTGTACTCCTCCGATATAGGGGAAGCGGGGAACGGCACCAAGGGTGACCCAGCCATTGAGCAAGAGGTAAGGGAAACAGGCAACCTCATTCGACGGGAAGTCTCCCAAGCCGTACGGCTCGCCCCAAGTTAGTTCAACCAATTCCTGCGCAAAGACTGGGAGAGTGAACGAGAGGATTGAAACTCCCAGAGTAATAAACTTCATAATGGTACAGATGAAGAGGTGAGTTCAGTGGGTTGTGTGTACAGGTGATGAGGAAGCAGGCCCATCTGATGTTGGGCTTTTATGTGGCCCATGTCATCGGCAGTTATCGGTGTTTCCGAAGCCGATTTGGTGCTCGAGCGGCGGAGTATCGTTTGCCAGCGGAGGTGCCGTACAAGGGTGTTCCGGTCTAATCACAGTTCAGCATTGCCCTAGCTAAGGATTTTGCACCATACCTTGAACATCTTTGTCGTGTCATAAGTTGAAGTAACCAGCCGAATCAACCACGCATTTCCTCAGCCAGTCAGTATACTTGTTCCCATGGAACGTAAACCTCTGTCAGCTTCATTTCGGCTAGTTTGTAGATGGATGCGAGTTTCATTTGCAAACCCGCCTGTAACGTTACTCGGCAAAGAGGAATTTTGGCGAGCTTTGGGAGCTGTGATTGGTTAGTACATGTCCGAAGTGCATTGTGGTGCCATTTTTTCGCGCTAACCCCCCAAACAGTAAACCACGGCTCCTTGCCGGCTTTTTGAAAAGGTTGATGCTCACTTGAAGTCTCACCAAGAGAGCAGTAACCGTACATCGACGCGGCGCAAAATCTAGTAAGCTGAGTCAGACGATGGACGGGAACCGTTGCTCTGCAGTTGTCGTGCTTACCCGCGGAAACAAAGACCATGAAATGTTTCTGTATATACATTTAAAGGTCGCGCTATGGATCACAACGACGGCGTAATTACATGGCATCATTTTTCCGTGGTCATTGTCCTCTGGCTGCGCTTTTGGAGAATTGATGGTGATAGTGGACGTGCAGATGAGATAACCGGTGGGAGTAATCGGACAAGGTTGGATTCATTAAACGGCTGCTCGTAATCCTGTTTGTTACGATGAACGATTCAGCATGCCCTAACACGCTACTGAAAGAGTAGATAGCAAAATGGCTTAGTACCTTGGTTCAAGAAGGAAGCTGGGAAACCCAATGCCGGGTCCGATGGCAAAAACCCTTGCCTCAACTGGATGGAAGATTACGCTGGAAAGGGCAATCAAGATGCAGTGACCGTTGCTCTCGGTGCGTAGTTCTTTCGTGTTTCTGTTCTCTGTTCGCGTGGTTCAATATTGAACCTGACATACGTGCACCTACGAAGAAACGATCGAGGCCCGGGCGGCTACGGATCCGTCCTCTGCAGTTTGGTACGCTGAATGGCTGGTTACTTGGGAGAGGTGAGTCGGTCCTGAAAAAGGTTTTTAGAACATGGCGGTGAACCCGTCGTGAAGCCAGGTCAGCGTGCGGATATCAAAGCTGTATCATAGGCGTGATCTATCCTTGTATATTTGTTCCAGCGTGCCAGGTAGCGCATGTACTTTAGTCTTCCTCACTATTTAGAAAATCCCGTGGTGGGCAACTTGCGACGAACGCAGTTAAGGTAGCCAGACGCTGTAAAGAGGACCATGATATCATTGGCACCTTCATACGAGGGGACGATACAGAATTGGATCGAGCTTATTTGAACCCAGTAAATGCCACGGGCTTTGAAGTGAGTCAATGCATATATGGAACATGCATGATGTGCTAGCTCTCAGTTCCAAAGCAACGTCGTACACATATACGTTTCGATCTTGTAAATCGGGTGACCAGTTCCTAGATGGTCTTGGGGTACGTTTCGGATGTTCAGAGGCACCGACCGGGAGGTATAAACCTGTTTGTATTCTCGCCATCGATATTCAAAAGTTACATCGTCGAGTTCGACATTAGCACCATCAACATTAGGTGCGAACATATCACCTATTCGTCGTCCGCGACAATAAGTTCTGGTGCAAATCTCTCTGGCCCACGGAATCGCAAGGGTAAAATTACACTCTGGTTTCAGATGTGCATTACTCCTCTTCTTTGACGGGAACGCCCTCGTGGTCACCCAGAGGTTCAACTTCGAGTTCAATCTTTGGGCCATCCTCCTGTTTCGACGACGACCCCTTTCGCACAGAGGCTTTCGACGTCTTCGTCCTTGTCTTGGTGCTTTTCTGTGCACTCGGACACATATCCCCGGTACTTAGTGTGCATTCGCCACACTTTGGACCAATGGGCAGGCAGATCGTCTGGGACGGGTGTCATACCGAAAACAAGATATAGAAAATGGAGAGCATCTTCACCTGACCGAACCCAACGAGCAAATGATTGATATCGCCGTGAAGCGCCTTGGGAAGCCACGATTGAAGGTTGAGTCTGGCACGAGTCAGGTGAACCACCTATGATAAGGGAAGCAGAGGTAAAACTTACCTCGTCTCTTCGGGATTCTTTGTGGGCCGGTTATGCCACCCCAACCTATTTGTGATTCGATGGACATGAACATCAACACCAATACCAAGGTTTCTAGAGAAGAAAGGGTTCAAGAATAAGGTTCTTTGTCGCGACGTTTGGGGAAAATGCGACATACAGATTCCATGCTATTTGAAGTGCCAGAAACGCCATCTTGGGGCCAACACCCGGCAGCGAACAGAGTTCATCCACCGTCTTTGGAACATCCGAGTCGAAATCGTCGCGTAACCGCTGAGCGGTTTGTTTGATATACCTAGTTTCAAAACGAGACGGGAAAAAGTCAAGAGAGTTGGTAAGTTCAGAGTTCACGTACTGCGTTTTTCGCCTCCAAAATCCCACTTTTGCGATCGCGTCCGATATGGTCGATTCGTCCGCTTCCAGAACCGCTTGAACGGAAACGGCGCCACCAAGTGCGATCCGTAGCCTCTCAACTGCCGCATCGGTAATCTCATCCTTGGTCTGCGAGGAGAGCATCAACGATACGAGTGTCGCAAAACGTCGATTCTGGTACAAAACATGTCAGTACAGCTACTTAGAGTTATCAACGGTGGAAAAGACGAAGAAACAAACGGAAGCCCAGGAGGGTATCGATGCCCACCTTGGGATCTTGTTCTCTCCACTGAGCCTGATCACATCCCATCGTGTCTACCGGTGCCACAATGCGCGACCGCATCTCCTTTATTGCAGCATACACCTCCTCCCAGCCCTCCGGCGCAGGGTGCGGAACGGCCAAACTCTGCGGAATTGCCTTGGGCTTGCTTGTTGGTTTCTTGACCGGCGACTTCCCAGATGCATTGTCAACTTTGACGTTTGGTACGGTGGAGGATTTGCGTTTGCGTTTCCGTCGTGTCTCCGCGGTGTCAGGTTGGGTTGGCTTTGTGTTGTCGAGCTCCGAATCATCGTCTGCGACACTGGCTCCAATTTTGTGTACTCGCTCCGAAGAGACCTGTCCTTTCTTTACGGCAAGACCGGTTTGCTCGTCATCGTTTGTAGGAGATAGGTTCGGTGTGGATGCCTGAACCTCTGGACTCAGCTCCACGCGCCCTCGTTTGCGCGTCGATCGACGCCGGACTGATGGCCCGGCACCAGGTTCCGGGCCTGCATCGTCGAGGTGATCATTTCGACTGTGACTTTGACCAGCAGCCTCATACAGCGTCACCGCGCTGTGATACGGGCTCCCTTTAGCTGCAAGCCTCGTCGACCGCGCCGAGGTCGACCGCCTCGCAGCAGTCATCAGCAAATTCAAGTTATGTGTTGCCGAAGACCTGGTGCGTCGCTCCCAAGGTATAGCAGTTGAAAATGTTTGATACCACTAGACCTCAATTGTGATCGAGCAAGCAGTTGTTTGGTCGTGTTGGTTTTGATCAGAACGATCTCAGCGGTCCCAAGATGCATTGAAATTTCCATCACTCACCCTGGACCCTCATTCTCAACCCAGTGTGCAATGGCGGTTTAGGTTATGTTCTCTACCGGACAGCTCGCTGGATGGTATCAGCGATTGAAGAGTAAGAAAGTTTCAAGTAGCATAAATATTGAAACTCTCAAAAATATCGATAGCCCCATCATGTAGAAAACGAAGTGACCTGATGATTCCTAAAAAAAAAACCTAACACAAACTCCTAGTAGGCAGACTCCCAAAGATTACAAAGATCTCAGACTTTCAAGCTGGCATAAAAGAAACCTTCTGCGTCCTATTACATCAAGAAGCAAACTAAAGTCAGCGGAACCGACCAGTGAGATCGAGACACGTACCTCTTAATCGCTAGCTTTAAGAACAACCTCTGGTATACCACACCAGCTTACATCCACTTCTTCATACTCAACGAAGACTGGGCTTTCATATTCATCATAGCCAAATACCAACTCGACCATAGCCTCCTGAGACACAACGATCCCATCTCCGGCGGCGTCCACATCCAAGATGAAGATTTCGTTGTTAAAGTACCTGATCCTGAAGCATGCGCCGCACCTCCCATTCCATACTCCTCCGATATAG
This sequence comes from Fistulinella staudtii, assembly GCA_038094235.1. Taxonomy (NCBI): domain Eukaryota; kingdom Fungi; phylum Basidiomycota; class Agaricomycetes; order Boletales; family Boletaceae; genus Fistulinella; species Fistulinella staudtii. Next base: position 22,632 of record JBBPTS010000079.1, on the reverse strand, counting down.
GGGAAGCGGGGAACGGCACCAAGGGTGACCCAGCCGTTGAGCAAGAGGTAAGGGAAACAGGCAACCTCATTCGACGGGAAGTCTCCCAAGCCGTACGGCTCACCCCAAGTCAGTTGAACCTCTAGCTGCGCCAAGATAGGAAGGGTGAGCGAGAGGATTGAAACTGCCAGAGGAATAAACTTCATGGTGGTACGGATGAAGAAGAGGTGGGCTCAGTGAGTTGGGTGTATGTATAAGGTGAGGAAGCGGGCCCATCTGAAGCTGGCCTTTTATGTGGTCCATAATACTGTGGCCCAGACGAAACCTACCTTCAACGTGAGCTTGAGGCCTTGCCAAGAGACAGTGGCAACCGTACATTAATGCGGTACAAAATCTGGCAGGCTGATCCAGACGATGGACAGTGACCGTTGCTCTGCAGCTGTCGCGTTTACACGTAAAAACAGAAACCATGAGGTGTTCCTCTGGATGCATCCAAAAGTCGTACCATGTTTCGCAAGACTAACAGCGACGGAGTAATTATATGGCACCATTTTTTAATGGCCGCTGTCCTCTCGCGGCGCTTTTGGAGAACTGATGGTGACAGTGGACGTGCAGGTGAAATAGCGAATGAGAGTAATCGGACAAGGATGGATTCATTGAACGGCTGCTCGTAATCCTGTTTATTATGATGAACGATTCAGCATGCCTAACACGCTACTGAAAAAGTGGATAGCAGAACGGCTTACTTTTCTATTTTACTAGGCTGGGCCAAGCCACCCAGTCGATGCCAGATCATCGAGACAGTTCGGCAACGTGTCACGGGGATAAATTCTGGTGGTTGAAGCCAGCTTTGATTGGTCGGCGCACGTCCGAAAAGTTGATTAGCGCTTTAGCCATGGTCACATTCTCCGTCCAAACCTTTCCAAGCCTAATTACTTCTAAGACCACTTCTGGCACTCTTTGCCAATTCCATGACTGGCTTGTTTCAAACTGACCAGTGACGGCGATGAGACATGGTTAATAACCTCCAAGCCCTGTGGCTCTGCCATGCGTGGAATAAAAAAGATGGCCAAGATCAAGTGAACAGACAGTTGCTATGGTTTTGTCCGTCATCCAAGCGACAGTTGTCTAGCAGCCACTCACTGCTTGGCAATAATGAATGTAGCGCCTTCGCCAGTGGTCTGTGCCAACAATGGCTCGGCATAGCTTGCAATGATGATGTGAATCTGACATACCAAGTTCACAGTGCCTCTAGGGGGATGTCGGGTACATGAGAACCTAGGCAAGCTTTGGTTGATAGACAAAGCGAGCCAGTGAATACCCTTTGTGCCAACGCTACAACACGTTCCAAAGACAACGTAGTCACAAGGCGCCAGGAACCCGCCGTTTGGTAGTGGGTTCTTCCCGAACCACATTGAGAGACAGGCCACTTTTGTGAGGTTTGATAGCAGGACGAGCGCAGTCAGATTTGTAGCATATCGAAGCCATGACATCCATGTCCAGCATGGACAAGGGAGAGTAGGCAGTAGTACAAGTTCAAATTCACAGTCGTTTACCCAATTAGCGCTGATGGTTTTTCCGGGAACGAAACTGATCGCGGTACCCTCTACCATGATGACATCGACGTATGATGAACACGACGATCGCTAGTCTGTCTACGTCCAACCCAAACCTTTCCCAAGAAAAATAAGAAAAATAAAGACCCATCCACGACCGTCGATCAAGACAACCCAACCGGAAACCAAGGATGCACATCCGGATCCCACACCAACATCGACACATCCCATTCACGCACCTCAACCATCGACGCCGGCAGTACCGCCAACCTCCGACACACGTCCCGTAACCCATGTACACACTACCCCACACATGAGCGACGCGGAACACGTACCGAGACGAAACGCACCAGTTGCCGATCTTCGACCCACGGACCCGTCCAGCCACCCGAAAACTCGACCAACGAGTCCAGCAGAGCACCAGCTAGGTGGACTTGTCCCACGGGTGAAAAATCCCGATCCTTGTCACGGGATCAACCGAGCCCAGACACGAAACGCAGGTCCTACCTGCTGCATCGCTGAACACGCCGCCATGAACTTGAGGAAATTGGGATGCCCGATAGGCGTGATCGCAACGTCCTCGTACTCATCGATAAAGGCCCATTTATGTCGACGGACACAGTTGAGTTGCATGCGCTGCCACGCGTTGCCCAGTTTCTTGAGCGAGACCTGTGTCCAAGGTTAGGTCATGTCAGTGGATCGACGCACGTAGCAGGGACGCACCGAAAAGATGGCACACGACAAGGCTTGCAAGGCCGTTAGAAAAGTGGACTGAAAGCAATGTTCTTCCAACGTAGGCGAGCCTGGGCCAGCAAGATAAAATGACTGCAAGGGCGGCACGAAATCGCTTACCTTGCAACTCTGAAACGAGTTCATCCATGTACGAGAGCTGCAATTCCATCACCTGCGCAGCGTACCAATACGCAAACACGCGCTCCTCTACGGAATAGAGCGAGAGCTGTGCCCCCGAAAAGATGACTTCCCGAATCACCGATAGGCGTTGCACCAAGACGGCAGTCGAGAGCCTTGACAAGGTATCGCGTTCTTGCTGTAAACCCCGTGTCAATTGCGCCAATGGGCGTGCCAACGAGTACCCACCTTGGGCTCGAGATTTTTTCGAATGTCTACAAAGAGCATGTGGAGGGAGTGCCAGTCGAACAAGGACTTCATGCAATATCTTCGCCGCCTTGCAGGGTTGTACCACAAGGCCTTGATGTAGCCTAGTTCGAGCTATCCAGATACGCACTCAAAATTGACATGTAAACAGGGTGCCATACGCACCTCTATGATCGAACGTTCTAAATGTGCCATCGGAGGGGACTGCGGACCTCTCCAATGGCGACCAATGATATCAATAAATGAATCATAAGATATCCCACACATCTCCGTGAAAAAACAGTCCACGACGTGTCTTTGCGCATACTTGTTCAATACCAGTGCGTCCTCGAAGAGGGTCGACTGGGAAACGCGTTCCTCAGCGTGGGCGATGAAATGTGCGGAAAGACCTCGGTACCTGGCACGCAGAACGGATATACGGCAAACGTTGATCGGGCTTGGACAGCCACACTTGAACATGGCCCATAACCTAAAAATCGACATGAGCCAAACCCGCACCAACAAATCCTCATCCGTACCTTCCAGCTGGCCAAATCGGATACACCAGCCAAGACGCTGAGCCGATCCAAGCAATCCAACAACCCCACCAACTTGTTCCACACCACGTCCTGATTGGGCAAGCCAATGACGTGAAGAGGTATAAAGGAGACGAGCACGCGAGCAAAATGAGGATCAAAGGCGCGCAAGACCGGCGAATCGGATGTCGGTTCCGGTGGGGGCGTTTTTCGTATTTTTTGCACTAGTTCGCGCGCGGTGTGAATGAGCAGACGGAAGTGGTGGTATTCTTTAGCCAGTTGGGCAGAGAAGAGCTCGATGAGGGTCTGAGGCAACGTCAGTCAAGCCAACAGGCAGTCAAGATCGAGAATAGGACCTTGCGCAGCATGAGCCGGTCACGGAGAGCGTCTTTCCAGGTTGACGAGCCTGGACGAATTAATCGGGTTGGAGGCAACGCCACGGGAAATTACCTTCAAGAGAACGGTCCAACCAGGCACATGCACGTTCTAATTTGGTCTGTACGTAGCTGACGGGGAGTGCTTCCCCCAAGGGCACGTCGCATTTTTCGCTCTGCCAATCCTCCGTCTGTGAAAAACAGTCATGTTGAGGGCGCGATCATACGAGAAAAGCACGCCTAGCACGTACGTCATTTACATGCCCCTTGTTGAGCTCCCGCCATACGAGATCACAGGATTTGAGCAAGCCGTATACATAGGCTCGGAGGACGATCGTGACCAGCTCGGGTGGCCGTCTAGGATCCACTTCCCCAGACTGATCTGCTGGTACCAATTCAGGATCAGTTTCTCTCAGTGCATGAACATGCAAAAAAGAATAAACGGTCTGCGACAGCGTGTAGCCGACGTGCCATTCCATCTGCGGCGCAACGCGGCACATGAATAAGGGGGTAGGTGCGATATATGTATATCAGGTCATTCACCTCGCAGGCGACGGCGCGATCAATGACCCAGCAGACCTCTTCTGGAAGCAGGGGTTGTAGAGGATTAAATGTAGGACGGGTTTGGTCCATGAGGGCGAGACCGCTGTCGAAACGCGGTTCGCCGATCTTGGTTCGGTCCTGAGAGCATGTGCGATCAAGAGGCGTTGCGACCTACTTCAAATGCTGCCATGGCATCCTGAAGCGTAAAATCTCTTGCGAGAAGGAGTTCCCCAGGAGGCATGTCTTGATTGCCAAGGATGGGTGAGCCGTATGGGTAGCTGGCGTTGGAGATCTAGTTACCTGCGGCGGCGTCGCCAAAGATTTGGGTGACATCGTAGAAACTGTCGCCGCCGGGCAAGCCAGGGTCGATCTGAAAGTCCATGGCGGTCGTCCAGGACTCAGTCGGGGAAGACATGGTGACACAAAAGAAAGTTTTGAACTTGGGCGTCTACAGTGCCACGACGGAGTTTCAACCCAACTAAATGAAAGCTTGATTCACTACGCTCATGACGCTCTTCTTGGGACGGCGAGCTCTGACATGGCACCAGCGACGCCTACTGTCGACGTCGTCGCAGCGCGTCGTCTTTTCTGGCATTCAGCCGACGGGAATCCCCCATGTAAGAACTGACGCCTTGTCGTGCTCCCGATTAACTCACCAATAGTTGGGAAATTTGCTGGGAGCTTTGTCCAATTGGGTCAAGCTGCAGAAGACGGCAGAACCACACGACGTCCTCATCTTTTCCATTGTGGGTTGGCATGCACTCACCCTGCCCCAAAACCCTGCTCTTCTACGGTCAGCCAGGGATAATATGTTTGCAGTGCTTCTCGCCATCGGAATCGATCCAACACGTTCTATATTGTTTCACCAAGACCATGTGAGGATACTCATACTTTTAGAGTCAAGTGACTCAGTCCTCGGCAGAATCGACACCATACGGAATTGTGTTGGATCTTGAATTGCATTACGCCCATGGGAAAGCTACGCCGGATGACCACATGGAAGGTGTGCAACGAACGCATGTGCTTCTCCCTTATCTTACTGTCTTCAAGTCGCGACTAGCTGCATCGAGAAACGCGAATTCAGAAGACGACGTAGACGAGTCACTTCTTAATGTTGGCTTGTTTACTTATCCAGTTCTTCAAGCAGCGGATGTGCTGCTTTACAGGTCTCTCATTTGCTCTGGATAATATTGAATGCTAAAGGATGGTTTCAGGGCGACTCATGTTCCCGTAGGCGAGGACCAACGCCAGCATATAGAACTTACTCGAGATATAGCGGACATATTTAATCGAACATTCAGCAAACCCGACAAACCTCCCCTCTTTCCATTGCCAGAATATGTGGAAAGTCTGTCGTTCTCTTTATTGAACTACGACGCGAAACTAATCTGCTTGTAGCCCCATCTAAAAGAATACTCTCGCTCAAAGATCCAACATCCAAAATGTCCAAATCCTCGCCGGACATAGCTTCACGCATTCTTTTGACAGACGACGCATCTCAAATCAGAACCAAGGTTCGCGCGGCGGTAACGGATTCCATCCGGGGCATTACCTATGACCCTGTGTCTCGTCCAGGCACCTCGAATCTGCTCACTATTCTCGCGGCGTGCACTAACAGGGATGTGTTCGACGTTGCGATGCAATATGAGAACAAGGGACATGGAGATTTGAAGAGCGATGTAACCGATGCCGTGGAGGAGGTATTAAAGGGTCCTCAAGCAGAATTTCAGAGACTTCGCCATGAAAAGACTTTGCTTCATGACCTTTCTCGGCAAGGCGCTTTGCGAGCGTCGGAATATTCAGAATCGACAATGGACCGAGTCCGGAGACGAGTTGGCTTGTCCTAGTAGACTTGTTGTCCATTATTTACCGATATCTGTTGCAAACTGTCATGCAAGAAGCGGAGCCAAAGTCACCTCGAGCGCTCTCAAAAGGCCAGGAGCGAAAGCTGGTTGAGTTTCTCGAGTATGCCTTCCAAGATATCGACAGCTCGTTCAAGAAACGGTGCGCCAACTGAACCTGGATATCTGGTATGAGACCGACCTCGCCCAGCTCAGAACCTTCGATGAGCAAGCTACCGACCCTATCAGCCTATCTCGAGGCCGTCCATCACGTCTTGGCGGTAATCTTGCAAATACCGCCCATCGACCCCTCTACGTCACTGCGTACCGCATTCCTACTCCGCCTGACCAGCGACGTGATGAACGCAATTCCTGGCTACCCGCCCGAGATGGACGATCTACAACAGCTCCTCGATTTTCTGGATGATTTGGATCAGGCGTGGTTAGCGGTGCTCAACTCTCAAGTCTGGGATCCGTCGACAGGCGCTGGGGTGGATCTCGTCGTGCCCGTAGACATGATCGAACCCGAGCGGCCCATTCGCTCGACGCCTGTGACACAAACGGAACGAACGCGGCTGCACAGTCTGCTGGTAACAGGCACGGCGGCATTGGAAGAGTGGCTGTCGAGGCTGGAGACGCCGGGCGAGGACTATCAGCTCGCGTTGGAAAGAGTGGGGTTCATGCAAGGGTTCGACGACTTGTTTATGAAGACGCTCGCCGAGATGGGAAGTCTGCCCGAACCACTCATCGATCCGGCGCAGGGTATCAAAGGAACGTGTTGAGCCGAAACAATAATGTAAACTGTAACAATTAGCGTCTTCTCTGTGTACGACGACTCTGACCTGGAAAGGGATGTGAGCGAGGGGTTGGCAGAGGGAAGACGAGGACGGACTCTTGTCTTTGGCTTTGGTAGGTGCACCTTTGCCTCTTGCCTTTCGCATGTCGACATCCCACAACCGCTGTGCCTCTGCAAAGTTGACCAATTCCAACTCTGGCCATTCTTTGGCATACTTGGACATGGAGAGGTTAATGTCCTGCGGGTAGTACTTCATCATGGAAGGACCACGAAGACGCTCGCGAAAGTATTTTGCACCAGTACGTGCCGAGGTGGGGTTATAGGCCGTGTTGAAGATGGCACATCGTTGCTTTGCGAGTGCTGCCAGTCGACTGGGTGTTACGGCTGCCATGGTGGTTGCAACTGGAAAGCTTTGGATCCTAATATGACCAAACAACGCTTCCATGTCAGTCTAGGTCATAACGAATTACTTTTATTTCGATGCTTTCTCGGTGTCGATTACCACAGCTCGAGACGTGGTTCCGAAGCACCCAGCTCTGCGTCCGTTGCTTTCTATCAACCAATTCAGCTTATTCAAGTTTACGCTCAGGACAACACCGGCCATGGCAAAATCGCACCGACTGGTCTCACAGCACTGACAAGTCTTGCCACCGTAACGAGCTATCCGTTCGTTTGCACAAGAGCAGACCAAAGCTCGTTCCACCCTCCGTCCCATCCGACATACCAAAACTCGTCAGGTCAACCGCTAAAAAATGGGCAACCCTGCCTCACGTCCTTCGCCGCCTCGAGGGTTTTGGAATCCCTCGCGCACACCTACCCGACCTCCTTTCCACCTTCATCGCTGACATTCGCGGGGGCATGCTTTCTGATGGGACCCATTCCGCCAAATTCGACCTGGGTCGGTTCACCTTTACGACTGCCGACACCTACTCTGACCACCGACTCGACCAAATCCTCTCCCAACTCTTCTTCACCTGGGCTTCGGACCCTGAAAAACACCGCCATCTCTGCACCTACATCCCCCAATCGACCCTCGACACGATTGCGCGGCTTCACCGCGTCGCCGACCTCTCTTACCCTGCCGACCTATTCCCCAAAGCGCGTACGATGAAACGCAAGTTTATCATGCACGTCGGCCCGACAAATAGCGGCAAGACGCACATGGCCCTGCGCGCGCTCGCGGCATCCAGTTCGGGGCTGTACGCCGGCCCTCTACGGTTGCTCGCACACGAAATTTGGGAGCGCTTGAATCGGGGACAAATCGTCCCCCTCGGCATGGATCCCGAACCCGGGTCGCTACCTGACACGACTTCCAACGCAGACGTGGCTGACCAGTCTCATTCCCGTCCCACGGTTCGGAAAGATGGTCATGTCAAGTATGTGCGACCCTGTAACCTGCGTACGGGCGAAGAGTTTCGGATTATTGCGGACGACGCGCCGTTGATGAGCTCAACGGTGGAGATGGCGAGTTATGACAAGTTTTTGGATGTCGCGGTCGTGGATGAGATACAGATGATTGCGGACCCGGAACGGGGATCGGCATGGACCAATGCCGTGTTGGGGCTCCCTGCGCGCGAGATTCATCTGTGTGGCGAGGACACGGCAGTGCCGATCATTCAGGATATCCTCAAGGATACCGGAGATGAACTGGTTGTCAATCGGTACGAGCGGCTCACGCCTTTGGAAATTCAAGAATCGTCGTTGGATGGCGATTTGTCTCGGATTCAAAAAGGAGACTGCCTTGTTGTATTCTCGCGGGATGGGATATTCGCGGTCAAGGCAAAGGTCGAGGAGAAGACGGGTTTGCGCTGTGCAGTCGCTTATGGTCGACTTCCGCCCGAGATTCGATCCGAGCAAGCCGCATTGTTTAATGACCCACAGAGCGGTTATGACGTCATCGTTGCTAGTGATGCGGTTGGAATGGGCCTCAACTTGTAGGCATGTTTGCCTCGGAGCTCGACAGTTCATTCATATACCTCGTTTTACAGGAAAATCAAACGCGTCGTGTTTGAGACGCTCCACAAGTTTGACGGTCAAGAAAGGCGACCATTGTCGATATCCCAAATAAAACAAATTGCTGGGCGAGCCGGGCGCTATGGCCTGCACGGTCAGCCTGGCGGCTTTGTCACGACACTCCACAAGGAGGACATCTCAGCCCTCCGCCGAGCCCTCGCCACGCCAGCACCTGCGCTTACAAACGCCGTTCTCGATCCCCCCGGCCACTGGTTGGAAGATGTATCTCAAGCCCTGCCACTCCAAGCTTCCACTCAAACCCTCCTCGAAGTTCCGTCCTACGTCTCGGGGATCCGCCCGCCTTTTTGGGCCGCCACTCAGATCCGACTCGATCAACTCAGTGAATTTTTGGATATGCACGCCCAGGAGTTGCTCCTGTCCGACAAGCTCTTGTTCAAGAACTGCCCCATACAGTGGTCGGACCCCGTCGCGCTCGACGTGCTCAAGCAAATCGTGCGATTGTATACGCATGTAGTAAGGGTGGATCTAGACGCAGTGTTGGCGGTAGGGCCATTTATGCGCGTGTTGGAGGATGTGGAGCGGAGGATGCGCGATCGGGGCCAGGACCAGGGTCGGACCCGCGAAGGTGACAATGCCCATCTCAGCGCCACGACCAAGACCAACCCGCGCGCGTACAGAGATGCGCTCAAACACCTCGAAGGGTTGCACAAGGTGCTCGTCCTCTACCTCTGGCTATCCTTTCGCAATGTGATGGCGTTTTACGATGCGGACAAGGCGTTTGGGCTCAAAGCGCGGGTGGAGCGGGTGTTGGAGTGGTGTTTGCGGCACGTGTCGTCGCCCCAGCCGCGTGGGCACCGGGGTGAGCACAGACATGGGTATGGGCAGGCTAAGCGCTCGCTAGAGGTCATCCAGAGACCGGCTTCGGTAGACAAGTTGGCATATCAACATCGACATCAACGGGACAAGGTTGGTGGGCGGGATTGGGTGGCGGGGGTGGTGGCTGCAAAAAGGGTCGCTGAGAGCGGTACGCAGCCGCCATCGGGAGGCACGGCTCTTTCGAATGATGCGCTTTCCTCGTGATAGAATACGTACCGTGTTGTGTGTTCGCATTGACCTTCCGCTATCCAAGTAGACTAACTAATGTATACTGGTAGCCCAGGCCAAGTCGATCTTGTCTTTTACCAACACCACTCCATCCGCCCGAGCAGGAGAAATTGGATAACGACTGTAATTCCACATTAATACGAGCTGTTTCATTCGCCGTGAAGCGTGGCACACCATGCTTCTGACTATCATTTTCAGTAATGTGGGAACTCATCCTCGCATATACATTTCCGTTTAATCCAATCTCGGGCCAACTCGGTCAATGTGGTAATACATGATAGCACTGTGCAGTTTGATCTTCCTTACCGACAGCGAGTCCGATCGCTCGGACATACTGCACCGTAGTGCCTGTTTAAGATCCAAAGATTGGTCGCATGCTCAGTTAGATTGCACTTAGAAGATGGTAATTATTTAAGTCAAACACGTGACCCAAAAACAAAACATACCGGCTCAGCCCACCGCGTTCGACTTCTCTTCCATACGATCATCTGCAATACGAACCGCCTGACGACACGCTGGCCGTGCTTCTGCAATACGTTCGATCAGATCTCCCCAAACCGCCCGTCCCACCCCAACGATCGCGTTCGCTGGGGAAACACTGCCCATCATCGCTCACCATGATCAAGGCTGTTCCCGCTGTCCTGGCATTTGCGTTGGCCTGCCTGTTCGCTCTCTCAGCTGCCCTACCGTCCGCCCGTTTTCTCAATTGGACCGCTCCTGCGGAACACAAGCCAGATAGACACATACCTTGTACACTCCTCGGTAAACCCTATCGAAGTCACTGGGATGGTCTACTTCAGGCGCAAGGCTGCCTGCTGTCCTCGCCACGCCAGCCTCGTAGTTGCGACGTGGTAGCGAATCACCATCACCACGATGTCAACAATGTCAACTGCGATTGCGGTACAACGCCTCGAGTGCAAACCCAACCTCCTATTGACGAAGGTGATCGTAAGGAGGTCAAGTCGGATGCAACACATCACGCACAATTTCCGCTTCCACTGGTTCTTAACACGTTCCCGGCTCTAGGCCCGGCTCTGGCTCGCTCGCGCTTGGTGAGGGTCAAACGTCCTGCGCAATGCAACGCTTGCTTGGAAGACGTACCCCCGTCTGGTCAAATAAAGGTCCAAGGGACGGATCAGAGTGACGACAATAGGCGACACCTGCAGCCCATCGAAACCTCCAAACGCGAGAGCAGGATAGAATCCCACCAAATACCGATTTCCGTGGGTCGTAATGCAAAGGGAGAAGGGAAATCAAGGTTGCCTGACAAATATCAGTAACCAATAGGGATGAAGGCGTGGAGATGGACATTTCTATAGTAGGATGATGATGATCCTTGCCTCGAGCATGTACCAAATAGACCCTGTGACATGACGTGGGAGAGTTCTCCGGAAAGGCCCCACGTTAATAGTGATGTCTGTAGAGTTCTATGTGTAATTTCGACGCGGGCATACCTCGAGCTTCCAGCATGCTCGCCATCGGGTGCCCGCATCATATAAACAATATTGCGGAAACCCACCTCTCCGGTCACTCTGCTGAATCTTGTTTCATTGTGCTAGCCATCCTTGAAATGGAGTCCAGTTCAAAATATCGATAATATGTAGAATAAAAGGGAAAAGCAGAGAATCAGTCGAAATTACAGCGTTTACCACTCTTTCCACGCTATATGCCTGTTCGGCAAGAAATGCGTTTCTCCGCCGGTGGAAGCAAAGTGGACAAGTAGATGACAAAGCTTAGGTTCGCGTACCTTGTCAAGAATGCATGTTGCAGACGACTCACGGTCTTGACATCTACCGGATGACACTAGCAGGCCATGGTGCTCGACAAGACAAGCCGACGAAGGCCGAAATGAATTTGATATGGCATGGATGGGTTCTGGTTGCCTAGACATCAAGAGGCCAAGTCACAGATAAAGCACGACTCACGAAGTGCACAAATACATATTAAAACACGTATTTTGCCAATGGTGTACGGGATGTATGTCAGGGTTCCAACCAGGTTGGCAAATCCAGTCTACAACATAGGATGAGTGAAAAAAAAAATTATTACATAGTGTACTGCGCCCAAATGCAATTCGGAGATTGCGATCAGCCATGAACAAATCATCCCTGTCCTAAAGCCTTCAGACGCTAACCCGGCAAGCTAGAACGGGCATGTGCGCTTCGGCGGCAGAGGGTTAAAAAGTGAAATGCGCGTTAAATTGGAGGGCAGCTGATTGCTCCACATAGAATCGTGTAAACGCACCCACCCGTGGTGTGTAAGCTCGAGGCGTGCCAGGTACATGCTTGAAGGAAGCACGCAGCAGGGAACCCGCGGACTAGGCAGGATGCAATACCCTCTCAACCCCATTGGGTTGCACCTCGAATTCGGCGCTAAAAATGATTTGAAGTTGACAGAACAGGAGGACCGCAAAACCTACATTTGGAGGGGCACTGTGATCGTGGCGTCAAAAGTGAGTAAGAAAGATAAGAGTCTGCGGGCGTTTATAATCCATGTGAGGGTAAGATGGAGGTGGTAAGCACCTTTTGCCCATGCCGTTTTCAAAGAACTGGTATCTGTTATTTCTTCTCTCGTTAATTCTTTTTCTTGCGTTCTTTTTGAAGGCGGTTAGGAGGTTTGCAGTCAGAGCCATTTATGAGATTACACGTGTTTCGGTCTGTCGCTTATCCTTGCTTCGCGCGCTTGCTTGGGCGTCTGAGTTTGTTCTTAGGCGCTTTCTCTGCATGTTCTTCAAAGACGACCACCCACTTCAACCATGAGTGATGTTGAAAATGAAAGGTAGTGACTCTTCCGGACATGCGTGGAAAAAAATGGACAAACTAAACATCTCTGATTTGTCTAGGTGGAAAGAGCTCATTAGCGAATCAAAGGCGGCCATGGAGAAATACCTCGTTCCCGGTATCGACGTCGAGCTTGCCTCCCTCATCCGGTGTATCACCTTTCGTGTCTTTTTGGTGGTGTTCCTAGGCGTGGACCGCGATAAATTCGCGTTTTCCAACGTCCAACTCGTTACGGGCGCTCTATCGGAGTTTTACCAAGGTCAAAGCACGGCGCTCCCACAAACAGTCGAGTGTATCCTGCACGAATGGCTTCCACGTCGGCGATTCCGATCCTCTTTGGAACGCATTCTTCCGGCGTACGAAGCGCTTTGGCGTGTCGTTGCCACACTCGTGGTCACCTGCGAGGATGACAGGTCATTGCGTTGGGTGATGTTGGACTTTCGAGACAACCCCCGGGATAGACAGTACAGGTCATGCCTGGATGCTGGAGGAAAAAGTGTCCTGGCCATTACAGAAGACGCTGTCAGCCGTCTTATTCCCATCACCCGTCTCAATATCCCCTCTGAGACAGGCATCATCCCCAATTGGCCATTGAGCTACATTCAACACGCGTCTGGAGGAAGGATGACGTCTCGGCAGTCCCCGACGGAGCAGGAGGTGTTGAAATTTGCGGCGTTATTAGCATCAATGGTTGTTGGTCAAGTTGGGGTGCACTACGGAATATCTGGTGGTGGCGATGTGGGTTCACAGCTTGAAGCTGCTCCATGGGGCCAGCGAAAGATATTTGGGATGATCAATGCGCCCCAGGTCGGCCACATTGCGATCGATGTGGTTCCTCACGCAAGCACATCTAATCAGGCTTACTAGGTCTTGGATAGCCATTATCATGATATGCACGACAATCTAAGTTGATGATATGTATCTCAGTTCGTGTTAACACAAGCTATTATATGGCAAGGGCCTCCAATGAGAATGGTAAAGCTGTCGGTGCCGCAGAGTCTGACTAGGTATGGTGGCCATTTGAAAGAATCAAATGTAGTACTACCCAGATCTCAAAGTTCAAATTTACCAGGCAGTACGAACATACTAAGGAGCTGACGAGTGCCTGCGTATTTGAGATCTTTGCGGAATTCATCATAGAAGAAAAGCGAAATTTACCCTAAAGCAAGACAAAACGAAACAAGAATACGAGGTACACATCTAACATAGCCTCAACAATACTTGTCCGTCTACGTCGAAAGGGCTTCAGCAGCAGCCTCTAGGTTTGCGTGATGGTGCAGTCAGAGAAATCGAAACCGTTGCAGTTGATCGTTATGGGAGAACACTTAGTTACAATCGAATTTTGGTTCTAATTAGAGGTTTAGGCAAGCGAATGAGAGTGTCAGCGATTAGCTCTAATTTTATAGTAAGCCACCTTGTGTTATAAAGCTCACATAGGTGTTCCCTTCACAGCAGACTGGATTTCGAGAGCATAAATTCCTGCTTCCGGTGCTCCCATCGATGCAATTAACTCCAACAGGCATATGGATGCCTGTGAGGTCAAAACCAAACATTTCGGCGATTTCGGTAGCAATTTTGCTGGTTGACTATTAAAAGAAAGACCAGTTGCCATTAACTAGTAAGAAACAAAAAAGAGATCTCACTTCTATAAGCTCATCGCAGCAATAGGCAGCCCCAATGTTGCAACCGGTGCCTTGGCGAGCGTCAAGGGGGCTGGGCATAGCTACGACAGACATAACAAGGGCAGCGACGGGAAGTATGGTGAAACGGAGAAACATGTTCGCAGCCAAGCCACTGAAATGGTAGAGTGTCGTTGGGGGGCCTCCTTTTAATATGACGGGGGTGCCGTAAACTTGAGTGTTCGGTCCTAGGAGCACGACAGTGGGCGGGTTTCGTGTTGCAGCACGGTTGCGGAACGAAGATATGGAAATCATAATAGATCGCAACCACCGTCGAAGAGTCATTTTAGTAAATAAGCAACGAAGTGTGATGAAAAGGGAACGAACCTAATTTCTAAACCTTTGGAGATGCGCCACCCTAGCTTTCAATACGACAAGGATAGGATTAGTGGCGTTCATGTGAATCAAGCTGACGGCCTGACTGCACGTACGTAACGAGCGGCCAAGTAATTGATCCGAGGAATAATCATGAGAAGATTATCACCAGTGAGATTTGAACGAAGAATAAAACGTCCGTCGATGGGATTTGGTTTCCCGATAGATTTTATCGACTGCAAGGAACACATAGCAGTCCCGGGCCAAGATCCAGTTGACAAGGTGATAAACTCGTGAAACAAGCGGCGTGGGCACCTGATTGTTTCGCCTTCTTCTTTCATGTCAAGACCCATGTCATGGAAGGCATGTTCTTTTTCTGCACTAACTCTGCGCTGGGAAACCTGCCATCCAATGTTAGTAGTTCCAATCTCGTAGACATGTGACATGCTGCCGCTTCGAGTTGCCTGTCGACCCCCACCATCAATTCCCAGACCTTATTATCTAGTACCTACTAGTATGAGAAGAGTCAAGTTTGTGAGCGGGCTAACAACGTATAAGTGTATTTGGCTAGTTAGAGGACGAGAGAAGAACACCACGAAAAGTAGTGTAAATTGGATCTCCGCCACTTTGATAACTTGAAGTTACACTCACGCACGGTAGACACAATCTGGAAAACCAACTCGCCGAGGAAGCAGATGGTGGCTTTGACGGTCCATTCATGGTGACCTCCATCGATCTGTGATTGTATTACCTTACATATGCCGCCTGTCTCGCACCCGCCATGAAACGGGACAGGATCGAAGCACTGCCCCTTCTAACCCCGCTACAGGAGCAGCAGATGTATTACTCGCTATCCATATGGAGCGATTACGCGTGCAGGAGGCTTTAGCTGCGCGAGACAACGTCGTCGCTCATCTCGCTGATGCGTACGTGTCCGTTCGTGAAAAGGCGGCGACGATATTACACCTGGAGCAAGAATTGCAAGCATTGAAACGAGCGTCGACGCCTGCAAACACGAATCCGAGCAGCCTCGAAATTGGGATTGCGTTAGAACCGCCTGGAACGCCACAATCCGATTCCGGCCAAGTATGTTCGACAGAGATCCAGACTCGCGTGGGTATCGATGTTGATTCTATTGTTCGAATCTCGTCCGATAACAGCCAATTATAGATTGAATTGATACCGGCGAAGAATACAGATATGCCCCGAGGGGTAATAACCGAATTGCCTGGTACACCCGACAGGCTAGGCGACAGCCTGCAAAGCAATTCGGCTTACTGTAGACAGGTTTATATCAATAGCTCTGTGCTGATGCCACACAGTGTCGGTACTCCAAGGCCCTCCGACGAAGAGAGCCAAGTAAGTGCATATATGCGTCACCCCAGGAAATATTGTTCTAGATTGCAGGCCCTTTTCCCCAATTCCGAGGATGCAACTTCGGCAGATCAGACGATCTCTGCGCGGCAAGGAATGCTAGCGACTCTTTCTCTACCTTCGAGCATTCCGGATGATGTGCTGCAGCCGATTATGATACACCCCCCACACACGATCCATGAATTTCTTGGAAATGCATCTGGCGTAGGTCCTCCCCTGAGTTTCGCTTGCAGCGCTAATATCTTCAAGCCTCTCAAGGATTTGTGAGGGAATTCGCTTGATTTTTTTTCCTAGCGGCTCTTGCCTCTACTTTCTCGATCTCAGTTTTGAACTTATTTCCGATCAGCTAACATCCTGCTAGTCTTGAAAATTACAAGGTCCTCTCTCAGCTAACTACGTACTGGTGTCCAGAAAGAGAAGAGCATGGATATTTTCTCACCCCAGTTTTCAAGTGCAGCACGAATCCACGCGTTACAACAGCACATCGTTGGTCCGCTGTCGATGTTATCGGTCAGATGAACAAGCTCACGGGTGAGCTAACGCGGAATCTTGGGGCTGCAGCATGAACATGCTTTCTAGAGTGCTTTTACAACAAGGACAGCAAGTGGTATTACGCCGGAACTTATGAAGCTTTTCGAATGGACGATCTTACTGTCCAGGAATGGGAGGCTCTCTCGACCGAGGTAACATCGAATTCTTCGACATCTTGGTCGGGTGGACATGGTCATTTTCGCAGACAACCCAGGCAATCGTCAGAGAAACGTTGACCGGTCGGAAAAACGTGTCCCCTCAAAATCACTACGAAACGGCACAACTTTATGCTGCAGGAGCTTTGCGCGTCGCCTGCGTCGGCCTGAAATGCGTCGGTTTCAACGATGGCTTGTATCGTGGAGTACTCGAACAATCAAGATTTATCTACTGGGGTCGAAACTCTACATGGGCGCCGGCTAGGACGATCACGACCGCAGCGAACGAGGCAAGCGATGATGCCAAATCTCCCCTATCTTGAATAATCACCCTGTCTCCTTTTAACCTTGTTTCTTTCCCGTTTCATGTGTACAATGAACCTATGTTGAACAATTCCCCCATGTTCCATCCTGTATGTTGATAATTCGGAGGTGTCTCCAAAAAAAGGAAAACTCGATCCTCGCAAATTTGACATACCTGCAGCACACATTCCTATAGTTTGACCCTGGGGGCAATCTTCCCACTCGAGAGTGTTGCTCCGCCATCCAGTAAAATGTGTGCGCCAGTGATATGCGCACTAGCGCGAGAAGAGAGGAATAGTGTAATCCCAGCTAGATCCGAAGGATATCCAAATCGTCCTAGACAGAGTAATGAATGCAATGGAATTAATCATTTGGCAGAGACCATACCTGTCGGCTGGAGAGATGAGATCTTTTCTTCACCTGCGGATTTGAAACCAAATGCTGTCATCTTCGTGGGGAACATTCTGCATAATCGTGCTGCTTAGGTACACGACAAGCCTTCATTTTGATGCACGTACCCGGGACAAATGGCGTTTACCCTGTTTTGTGACTCGTGAGAAGCGATACGAGATACGTGGCAAGTGGGTATACGTACATAACCTTTTGGGGGGCTAGTTTGACTGCTAATATCGACGTGAGATGATTGAGCGCTGCCTTGCTCACGTTGTCTGGAAAAACAAAAGTGAGGAGGTGTAGAATGGATGCGTATGAGTGGGATATAACTAACAGCTGTACGTCCCGTTGCCATCAGCACTCATAAGACCCTCGACGTGTGCATCGACGCTCGAGATCGATGACATGTTGATGATGTGGGCGGGATCCGCAACCGTCGCCCCTTTGGCGAGCCAGGGTGATAGCCTCGAGTATGTCACGTCGTCACCATCGGTACCGCCAATGAGTTGCAATATGCACTGTAGGAACTCACCCTGCGGACACTGGACACCACCGGTGAGGATAAGTACCATTACCAAGCGAGGACAATGGGGGTAAGAGAGGGACAAGGCGAGACTCACGATAGAAAGCGCTTTTCACGTTCACGGCCATGATGTTATCCCATCCTTTGTCCTCAGGAACGGCATCAAAAGGGGACCCCCACGTCGCGCCCGAGTTGTTGACGAGGATGTGCAGGACTTTGGCAGGCTCTACCTCTCCAAGTGCAGTAATCAATGCATTTACCCCAGCCTTGTTCTACGGCAGCACCATGCAGATAACGACACGTCACACCATCACAGAGTCTAGGTAAGCGACACAATTACTCACGCTGACGTTGGCGACGATATAGTGCGCATTGCCGGGTCCGAGCGCGTTCAGTTCGGCCACAGTCTAGAGAGTGGGCTCTCGCATGTCATTGCGAAAACTACGGCTAGCATGCGCATTTACGCACCTGTTTGAGTTGTGCCTCCTTCCTTGCCGCGATGTAGACCTTAGCACCGTTTTGAACGAGTGCAGACGCGATCGTCTTGCCGATCCCAGTGCCACCACCGGTCACGAGCGCTAGAACCAACGTCCGGGCCGTCAGCCACAAACAAGCGGATAGAGTGGGGGTAGACATGAAGAGTACCTATCTTCCCGCGAACGCTGAACAGGGATTGGAGAGACAAATCTGAACTCGGTGCCTGTGAACGCATGTCAAAAATTAGGAATGTAGGACGAGCACACCTGTGGTAGGAGACACCATGAAGGTTTTGTACTTTCCGGCACGAACGTGGTCTGGGACGAGTGACACTGAAACGGCCACCGGTTGTTTTCCGATGCCGGATCCGGTCACGTGGGTGAATACAGACCTGCGTCAATGTTGACCTCATTTCTCAGCGATGCCTCCACGTCGAATCCAGGTTCTTTGTTGTGTACATGCTATTTCTATTGCTAGTGTGACCTTTTTATAGTGGTGTGTTCGTCGCTGGGGTTGCGCAAACGTGGGTTTCATGTCAACATTTTCATTTGTCACTAGGCCGCGTGCCGATGCCCTCTACCATGTGACCCTATTCAGCCGGTCGGAGTCCAAGTTCTTGCCCCCGCTGCTGGAATGATCGTCAAGAGTCCCACAAACATGGTTAAAATGTGTGTAAACGATGGAGATGAGAACGAGTGTAGTCCTGGTTTATCCACGTCAAGGCGATTAACAATTATGGCGACACAAACTGACCCGTCTACTGTACATGAACACATTTTCCTGCCTAAGTCTGACATCCAACCTGCCATGTCGAAACAGATCCCCTGTGATGACATTTTGTTGCCGTATGTTTAACAATCGTCGTCACGATGTCCTGACATGTTATCCGTCGCGTAGGCTCATTGCGCTGGCTGGCATGTGATGGCTACATGACATGCGTGTATAAGATGGAGACGTACGCGGTATGTCTACTGCGCACGTCTTTTCTCGTCTCTCCCTCCCAGATGCATTTTCTATCCTTCGTCTTCTTTTCTGTCTTGCTGGCCTTGACAACCGCGTCACTGCAGCGTCGTGGCCCTCTTCACATCCCTCTTCAGAAGAGATCAGCACTACTTTCCTCAGATGGCGCATTCGACATGCATATCGCACAATCCCATGTGGCGCATGTAAAGCGGTGAGTGACATCTGATAAACTTTCTCCCCTTCTTTACCTTGTCAGTTGGCGGCTAGAAAGTATAATATGCAAGAGCTCGAACCATATCAGGGTAACACTGACGTACCTAAGCCGTCACGGAGGGGACATGGTCGACGTGGTGTGGCTTCGGTCCCCCTTATCAGTGATAAAAATATGAGATGGTATGGAAATATCACAGTAGGAACCCCTCCTGTTGAATTTATGGGTAAACTACTGGTCCACCTCGATATATGACACCTTACTTACATTCAGCACCGCTACAGTCGTCTTTGATACAGGATCCTCGGCCTTGATCCTTCCTGGAATAAACTCGTCGGCTGAAGGACACACGCTTTACAACCCCAGTGCGAGCTCTACCGCCGTCGATTTGCATCAAAATTTTACTGTCCGCTATGCGGATAGTTCCCAAGCCAGCGGAGAACTTTATACAGACACGATCTCAGTCGCAGGTCTCGCGGTATGTTACTTTGCTCGGATGTCATTGTCCAATATCGATTTTTCGATTAAAACAATCACAGGCGGAAAACCAAACTTTTGGTGCAGCTTCACAATATCCCGCCAATTTCGCTGCAAACATATTCCGGCCGGATGGCGTCTTCGGCTTGGCATTTCCAGAGTTGTCTATGTTTAAGACGAACGCCACACCGTTTTTGCAGACGCTCATTGAGGAGGGAAAGCTTCCCGATCCCGTCTTTTCCATCAAATTGGCCCCGTCAGGATCTGAGCTGACTATTGGAAGTATCGACACGTCATTGTGCAACGGCACTATCACCTATACACCCGTCACTGAGCCAGTTCGTGCTTCTCTTTTGTCAGTCATCAAGGGTTGATGTTGGGTTCAGATGTACTGGAAAATCAGATCAGATTCTATAAATGTCAATGATCAGGCGATTTTCCAGAATTCGTCCGTGATCATAGACTCGGGATCCACGTTTATCGTTGGAGATGAAAAAAGTGTTGGTCAGTTTTACAGCACTCTCAATGCCACGAACATCGGAGGTGGATTTTACACACGTTAGTCGTCGCAGCGTTCCGTAGCTTCTCCACCTTTACATTTCTACTCAGTGCCTTGCAACGCCACGCCCAACGTCAGCATCACAATTGGAGGAAAACCGTTCTACATTTCTCCCGAGCTATTTAACCTGGGGAGTTACGAGCCGACTGGTGCATGTATTGGCGCTGTTGTGGCCACGGGCAATTTTGGAGGCATGTACATCTCCATTTCTCATTTGGCACATCTTTTGATCGTGACCATAAACCAGATACTTGGATTTTTGGCGACCCATTTCTGCAAAACGTTTATACCGTTTTCGATATTGGAAAACCACAGGTTGGGTTCTGTGCCCTTGCATAACGCTCTTCTCTTTCTTTGAGGGCTCGGTACATTTGTCAAGACGGGCTCAGGAAGCCCGATGGATATTGCTTCGTCACCGTTATACCATATTTTTATATATATTATTTGAGAGTGACTTAACGCATCAAGTTAAGCGCTCGATGGAGTTATCCAAGTTGTACACTCCTTTTTTGACGGTGATGAAATCGGACCTGGTTCCTGATCAAGTCGATCATCGTCATGATTGTCCCATCCACCAAGACACTGGATCACATCATACACCTTACACCACCCGACACGGTCCAACAAGTGTCACAGCAGTTTAGAGACCTGGGGTTCACGTTCGCGTTCACGCTCTCAAGTTTTGACTTGGGACCTCATATCCTCTCATGACAGCGTTGTCCCCGGTGGGACCCACTCGGGAGGACTCTCTGCCAATGCCCTCGTAGTAAGCCCACGATGACGTTTCTATGACAGACCTCATCCTCGTACCCAAAGATCCTCGCCGATGGGATCTACATCGAGCTTATCTCGTTCACGCACCCTGCGTCGGACTATCCGCCCGGTTCGCCCGAGCGCCAGCATCGCGATACACACCCCTGGGCACCCAAATCCCCCGGCTGGATCGACTTTTCCTTCCTGGGCTCTGCGTCCACCTCGATCGCGGACATCATCAACGCGCGGGCGGAGCAGGAAGGGACAACTATCCGTTATACCACAGAGACCCCCGGTGGGCGTACACGCGCATCGGACGGACGTGTACTCAAATGGGTGCTCAGCGACGCCGAGGATGAAGGACTCCGAGGCGTCGTCCCGTTTTTCTGTGGCGACGTGACGCCGAGGGAATGGAGAGTGCGTGTCGAGGTATCGCATAGAGGAACGCGTGCAGCACTGACCAAGTTTGTAAACACAGGTCCCCATTGACCCCCCGTCGAACTGGGTTCATCCGTCCGGCGTATGCGGCATCGCGCATGTTCGTCTTCTTGTATCATCTGAGTCGTTTGCGCGCATCTCGGCGCAACTCACGTCAGTAATCGGAGGGCCTCCAGTTTCAGAGACGGATACCACGACGTCGAGGAATGATCATGTCTGGACGTTGGAGGCACAGGAGACGGCTCAAGGTAGTGGTGCCTCTCAAAAGCCGCAGCTCATTCTGAGCACACCGGTAAATGGCGAGGAGGAAGAGCATCTTGCGACAAAGGGGCCGAGCATCTTTGAAGTTGCCTTTTCCATTGGCCCGGATGACGTCGAGAGAGAGTCGAATACCCCGTACGGCAAGATTGTTTGGTTGAGGTCTTGAGATTGTCCATGACGTACAGAGTGCAACAATAGATTGAATGTACTAGTGTGACGGTGCCATCGAAACCTATAAAATGGGCTAGAATGGCTGCAGTCGAGTCCATTTGATGAAACCTAAACAAAAAAAGGAACAAAAATAGAATGACCGCCGCAGGGGTCGAACCTGCAATCTCCTGATTACAAATTGTCGTAGTCAGACGCGATGCCATTTCGCCAGGCAGCCGATACTGTTTAGCAATATGTTATTTTCTATCAGCAATTGTTAGTAGAATACTCAAAGCTTCAGGCTGTTCTTAAGCACTGTTTCAAAGATTCTGGAGGATGGTCACAGCCGCAATACGACCATCAGTAGCGGTACGCCATGCATCATCGTGCCGAATCAAAATATCGCAGTCTGACCCGATTCAGACCGATCGGAGGCTTGAAGACGATGATGGGATCCATCCGCATCGCGTGTTGACACGACCATTGCCCTGT
>JBBPTS010000078.1:13265-26606 GCA_038094235.1 Fistulinella staudtii | reverse complement strand
CCTTGTACCAACTTCTTCGCCCCTACACTCTCAGAAGCTTGAGAAACGTGATCGATCTAAGTCCAAGAAGGCCCATCGTTCGGAAGCTGCGATGAAACTCCAAGGCATCGCGCCGTTGGCCACCGCCACAAACTCGAGTATACCTCCCGCCGCCGCCGACGTAGTGATCCCCATCAGTCACAGCGAATCCGCGTCTTCCTCGGAGTCAGATATGAGCAACGGGGGCATTGAAGCGGATACAGAGGAAAGCATGACATCGGAAGAAGAGCTCGATAAATTAGCCAGCGCCACCCCCGACGGTAAGGACCCTCATCAGCATCATCCACCGCTGCAAGCCGTTCCCGCCAAGGATAAGTGGATTGCCGTCAGGGGTCAACAGGCGTTGTGTGGGTCGTCATTACCGTCGGAAACGTGATGGGATCCGACGCCAACGGGCATCTTGGGTGTCGGGGGCTTTCAAGGCGAGGCTCTATGGGTCACTCTCGTTCGTCGTGAACTTTTTCATCTCTTTTCCTTTTCGTTGGGTCGCTGGTGCCGTGCGTGTATGTGTGCGTGTGTGCGTGTCGTGGAGTGCGCGGGGGTTCGGAGTCGTCCCTGCGCTCCCTCCCTCCCGTCTTCCCGACGTCTTTGGTCTTGGGTCTTGTGCCATTCTGCACGAGCTCTCCAGCTCGTGGCTCCGTGTCCGTGTTCAGTACTTAACTCAAGTCCAATAAACTAGCCGTATATTTTGGCCGTTGAACACCAGGGTATATATCGTGGGTGCTTCGTTTGCCATAGTGCTA
Organism: Fistulinella staudtii; assembly: GCA_038094235.1. Taxonomy (NCBI): domain Eukaryota; kingdom Fungi; phylum Basidiomycota; class Agaricomycetes; order Boletales; family Boletaceae; genus Fistulinella; species Fistulinella staudtii. Next base: position 25,824 of record JBBPTS010000078.1, on the reverse strand, counting down.
GACACTGCCATCATGTCTTTTGCGTAGTCTATGACCAACTCGTGTCAGAACCGACATCGTAGTTTCCAAAACACATGTCTTGATGGATGATCCGACGTCAAAACACCAATATAAATGAGTGGAGTAGCAAGTAGAAACGACAAGACATGTCACTCTATGCGGGCCTTAAATTGACGTCTGAAAGCGTTTTGAAAGCCTCCTTGTACGCGTCCAATAACGCCTTCACTCTCGTCCGCTCTGCGACCAGCGCCTCGTCCTCGTTCAACAGCGCCGCAAACAAGTCAGGCTTGTACAACGTCGCCACCAGTCGGTTCTGCACTTCTTTGGTGGAATAGTTGACCAAAAAGTGCATAATCGCTTTCGGAATCAAGTCTTGAATGCTCTGCCGAACGATGGCAAAGTACGAAGCGATCAAGGACCGGATAAGCGACGTTTCCATTTCTTCGCGTGGCGTCATTTGGGAATTGTTGTCGGAGGCGGATACCTAAGGGAACGGGCAACGGAAGAATAAGGACTCGCGATCAGTACCAGGCTCGGTACGAGGCATATCAAAACACGGGTGGTTGTACTCACAGCCTCGATGTGTTTACCCAAGCTTCTCATATCATAGGCCGCATTATTCCCGTCCAGTGAACGCTTGCCAGCCATAAGTCCCGTGGGTGCAGCCGTCTCTCCACCGGACACGTCCCGACCCGTGGGCGTAGGAGACATGCCTGTATGTGATGATCGTTCGAGACTTGATGCGCCCACGGGTCCAGGTCCGTTTTGGCCGAAAAAGTAGTTCAAGAAGGTTTCGCGTGCAGTGTGAGGCGATGAGCCGGGTACGTGTAGGCTGGAATGGGTATGGGTTTGCGTCGACGGGTGCACGGACGAGTGCCGAGGACCATGATGGGCCTTCGACGACGAGCCGGTGGAAGTGCCCGACGTAGGGGAAGACCCCGTGGTACGAGCTCGGTCGTGGACCGTTGAGGAGACAGAACGTCCGTCCCGGGAAACAACGCCATTCACAGCCGTAGGTTCCCCAGCAGAGGATTCGTCGCCATCTTCAGGCGTCTGACTCCCGTTTGTCTGTTCGGTGCTAACGGGCTAGAGGAGATAAAAAGACCGCGTTTTTTGCAATTAAGTCACCAGCATCAGCGGAGGACTTATCAGGACGGTGGATAGAGCTTACACGTGGTGGGATAGATTGCTTAGGAACCTGAGATGTCGCCGTTTGCGCGGCTACCGCAGAGCCCGAAATGAACGCGGGATGATTTGTGTTTATGTACGCAGCCTGGATCTCGATCAAGCTCTGTGCATACTCCGATGTGGGACCAAGCCGTTCGCGCAAAAGTTCCGACACACATTCAATCAATTGTGCATGAAGATGAGGAAATCTCTCTAATTCCTGCCATGTAACGTCAGTTATGAACGTGCATTGAAAAAAAAGCGCCAAATCTCCGTACTGGACTTGTACAGTTATGGCAGATCTTGACAAGTTCTTCATAGACTAGCTCAACGCAGCGAAGACTCGGTGCTTCTAGTAGCTTTATCTGCGGTTTTACCAATAGATCAAACGCCGCTTCGGGAACAAAAAGGCTGGGCCGGGGACCTGTGGAGTTCCGGATAGCGGTACGGATGTCTTGGATGTCCAACCCCGCTGTGGCATTTACTGAAGCCAGTGCATGGCCAAAGACGTCATTGAAGATGTAATATATTCGCGCACCACCAGATAGTTCCTTAGTGGACATGTCGACTTTGGTACCTTCAATAGATGCGATAAAGTCGTGAGCAAATTGATTCATGAGACGCAAGATGAGCGCGCCTTGCTAACAAACAATAGGTCATTAAGTAAACTGTGTTCGAGCTCCAGCCCACCTGGTTCTTGTCACCGAAGATTGCAGCATCTCCAAACGAGTTAAGTTCTTGCTGTGCTTGACCCATTAACGTGTTCAAACGTGCTTTCATATCCGGAAGTTTCTCTCTTATGTGATTAATCAAAACCTACGAAGGCTATAGTTGATGGCCGCAAGGAATCCCATTCGGCATCCTTACGCACCTGATTCAGTGTTCGGGTGAGGTACTTTGTTCCATTTTTATGAGCAATGTTGCGATAAGCAGCATGGTTTTTGAAGAATTCAGCCTCCGCATCCAAGGCATCTGTCATACTCTTTTCGGAAATGATATCCTGTTGGCTCCTATTGACGACGCCAATGAAGCCTAGTTTGAGAGGATATACGCGTCCAGTCAGGATATCGAGTGCGTTCGTTCCAGCATCCATAATGTCAAGCTTCGTCAAAATGCCCACCGTCCGACGACCTTGCGGATCGACGTTCCGTGCAAGCTTGAGAGAATCTGAGTTGGCAAGATCAACATTGGCTGGAGAGACAGCAAGAATAACACTTGAAAGGATTTCAACCAAGAGTCGAGGGAGTAGCTATTTACCCACCAGTTCGGTTTCGAGATATACTCCGTAACTAGGTTCCTAATTTGGCGTTCGATATCACTCGGTTGGTCGCCCACTGGTATCTTGAAATAGACATTAATTCTGATACGACGGGAAACGCACTCTCGTGTATTCGCACCTTTGTTAGGCCTGGGAGGTCTACCAAAGTCAGATCCAAGACATTTGGGCTATACACTCGAAGTGATATAGGCAACCTGCTAATCCCTTTGTTCTGTCCTGCGACGCGGTATGTCTCCTGCTCGATTTCTCGACGGACTTCTTCATAATCCGTGAAACGTTTGTCAATGTGAAGGAATTGTGCCCACTCGGTGTAGACAAGACTCGAGGGGGGACCCGGGACGGGAGTGTGGATGAGTTGGAGGATGAGAGGTCTCCGTGTGACGATGCCTTGACCGCGGGGAAGGAAATCTCGTCCGACGATGCTACGCACAAATGTCCTGTCAATGATCCGGAGCCTTGAGAACAAGTATTTAGACACACTTTTCCAGCACACTCGATTTACCCGCCGACTGACTGCCTACCTGAATCAGGATCAGGAGCGGCTTTTACGGGATACAAGATATAACCTACAACTACCAGCTGGGGCATATCTAACTCACCACCTGAGAAACACGAGGTCACTGGCTACCCAAGTGTAATATGACTGGTAATACATACCGAGAGTAGTAAAAGTGTCTTGAAGGCGGTTAACAAGCTTGATGAGGTCCGAGTCCATCTTGGTGACGATCCAGCTACGCGTTGAACTGGAGATAATGTCGGTAGGAAGAAGAAAACCTTTGTGGCGGGCACGGGTGCGGAGATTTGCCCATACGCGCTGCTACCGGCGACGCGTCGTCACGGCCAGTTCACTTTGGCTCTATTTGGCCTTACACTCAGTGGTAGAAATATCATTGTTGCAAGCAATGCTTGTACCAAATCTAGCTATCTAGTAAACTCGTCCATTCAGATTGCCTTTGCCTTGACCAGACCTAGTTCATGAGATGACGATGAGCTTAGAATGCAAGTGCCGGTGATAAAGACTTACGCTCCACTTCCGAGATGGCATTGGTGAGAATATCTTTCTGCATCTTCTCGTCCCGAAGACCAGCTAGGACTTTTGCAATGACATTGTTGGCGAGTTCGGTCTGTTCACTTTCCTTCTGCTGTTGCTCGTAGCGCACCCAGCTGTCAAGGACAGACTTAAGCTCGCCCGCCAATGCAACCTTTTGACGCTGCACAAAAGCCTCGTTCTCTAGTTTAGCAGTCTCCTGTAGCAGAGAATGCACCTTTTGATCAAACACAATCTACCCCAACAAGGTACCAACTGACCTTGGAAAGAGCAAAGAGGCCCTGTGTAAGCGAGACAACGTCTTTCATTTGTTCCACCGAGTCAATGCGGTCCTTGACAGCTTGTGTATGTCCGGCACGTGCATCGTTGAGGACACCTTTGATACGCTCGATATGGCCATTTGCCCAGCTCTTGTATGGTTCTTGGATTGCCTACAACATGTTTGTCATCCAATCCAGGCATGCAGTCAACCCGCGTACTCGGTAAATGTACGAGAAGAGAATCAGTGTGCCAACAGCAACAACGGTTTCCTCATTCACGACATAGATTTCCTGGGAGATAGCAGTAGCGAGGAGGCCCGTTCCGAGAAGGGCTGCACCAGTCTTGGTGATGAGGCCAGGAGAAGAAGGAAAGTTATTGATTATTTCCGAGGCACGCTCTGCTGGCGGTGGCGGGTTGGAGCTTATTGAGCGACTACGTGTGCCGTATTACTTTTGCTTGGCTAATGAGACGAAGGAGGTAGACATACGCAGAGATGGCCCGAGCGACCGTTGGCACCGCGCGCGGTCGGGCTATCGAAAATCGAACCAGGTCATCGTGGCTAATAAAAAATACAGTGAAATCAAGCACTCACCCGAAGCCTTGAGAGTGTTGAGGGCAATCCTGGACGCCATGAGCAAAGTAAAAGACCGAGAATGCAAACAGCTTGGTTCAGTAGTACCGTGGGAATAAAAATATCCCGGCTTGTCACGAGTATGTGTATTATGTCATCACCCTTATCATTCATAGAGGTGCTCCGAGGCGGCAATATCTTGCGGACGCACACAGTTTTGGCGGTCATACCGTCGCTTCCAGAACGTCGTCTAGTCTATGGTACGTTCCTCGCATCGCGTCAAAAATTAACCATACCTCTTTTATTCCTTTATAGATAAAGCATTGACCCTCACCCTCGTAACTTGTAGGGCTTTGAACCTCAAAGTTATCTCGGACCTTGAGAAGCAACTCGGCAAACTATGGCCATCGGTCGTTTCCGATCCCATTTGCGTCCATGGTGGCGTACTACTGCCGGATCGAAAACACATACGTCCTTTCTTTGCTTCCAAGGTCCACACGATAGGAATCTGGGTTCACCGCCTTGGCGCTGAGGTTCAGTTGACTATAAAGGGGCGTACTAGACCCAACTGCTCGTGTTGCCGCATATGAGTTCTTGCCGAACAAGAGGCCGGCATTCGACAGCGGCTCTTTGAGATTACATCTGGTTGACTTGTATCCACCTTCAGACCCATTTCTTCCTCTGGTGCACGTACCATAAAAGTGTCTGTCGCACATGCACGAACGCATGGAGAATTACTTTTGAAATATTTTCGTTTCGCTCGCTCTGCAAAACTATCACCTTCAATCGCTATTTATATGCAGGGTGATCCTCCTTTCTGACGATAAAATCGTTGAAGCGCAAGATAAAATGTGCAGGTATTTCTCCTTGTTGCGATTCTGTCCTGCTGTGGATGTGGGGTCGATTCATAATGGCCAGTGTGGCAGGAAAGTGATTGGAGTGATACGCGACGGCAATTCGTTTCGTTCTGACTGTCACAGTGGGGGCCATGTAACTGACTTTCTCTTTCGTTAGCCCAATAATGATCGGTAAGGACCAATATAAAGTTGGCATCCTCTAAACGCTGGCTGATAATTGATACATAGACCCGTTGGCTTCGAAGACATGGCGATGGAACATGTTTTGCTGACTGGTTTATTCTGCATTGGACTTCAATCACATTTACTTGATGCGTCAACCATGTTCCCGTCCAAGGATGGCGAGTTGCAATGCGCATGTTTAAAATTGGCATAAGGGTCAACGATTCTTCTTATGCGGAGGAATGATCTGCCTACTTGATTTCGAGATTTCATCATGGCGGCCACTCGTGGCCCAATCCTCCATCGTACACGCGATAAGTGCACTCGCAATCGCCGTGCGGACGCAGCGCGGCCATTCACTCAAGTCGTGTGCCACTTAAATGGATTTCCACCGTGCCTTCGATTCCATCCATTGATACTTCTGATCCGTCTGGACAAGTCTGGACCAACTGAATTTGGTGCATCGCACCCAACGGTAGATCCCCAAATTGGGCCGATGCAGGCCAAGTATCCCTTGTTCCCTCTCGTTTAGGACAGGATAACTAAACATGGCACCCACAAGGACATCTCCCCGCCGCCGCAGTCCGGCATCTTAACAAGGCTCTCGGCCAGTGCGAAAATGAGCAACAGGTTCGAAACGTTGGCCTTGTGGATCCATTTTAAATGGGTCGCCTTCTCGCTACCCACACCCAGCATGGAGTGAACACGGATTTCATCACACACTCGCTTCAACTGTCAGGCAGCTACTCGTCATATTTTCCCCTTCTGTCTGGATATAAGATCACTCCACAACAACCTCTCAAGTGTACATGACGCTTCATGCAAAGCAGTCTACGGGTGTGGTATCTACCGAGGCGCGCCGGTCGTGTTTCCACGTTTATCGAGTAGGTGGCATCTTGGGCGACAACAGGGTCATCAAGGCAGATGACAGGAAAACTCCCAGGTGAGCCGTCCAGCAAGCATCGAACACCATGCTAACGAAAGCCCGAAACAGATACTATTTAAAGGGGACCCGACTTGCGGCGAGTTGGCAATTCTCACTCCACATGGGCGGTCAGGACGGCGTCTTGGTCTGCCACGTCCAATCGCCCTACATCGGACCACCGATGATGCCGACGAACCCAAGGCCCATTCATATCACCTTTGGACCGGAGCGCCAGATCATTCAGGTGCACCGCGGAACTGGTTCCCGTGACGGAACGTACTCTTTCAACGGCCTCGACGGCGACGAATATCGGTGGCAGCCAAGTTCACAGTACTGGGCGAGCAGGATGGAGGTAAGCTGAATCGGTCATGATTGGTGGGACCAGGTTGACGTGTGCTCAACCCATTGTGCGTATCATATGGTGCCCCGCAGTGTCTGAATTCTCAGGGTCAAGTTGTGGCAACGTTCCGTATCACCTTTTTCGCGGTATTCAAGGACGGCGAGCTTCGTATTCATCAGGTGTGAGAAATCTTGTTTCTCAACGTACTTTTTTTCGTTTTTAACGTGCTATACTGGACGACTTTAGCCCGCTCAACCCATGGCTGATCTATTCGTTGCAACTTGCCTTGCCATACGGATGCCGGATTATTAGATCCAAGAATCTCCCCTCCGACTCTTCTACCATTGGAACAGCAAGTTGTTTTGTTACGTTCTTGACCCGTTCACGACGTTACGAGTGACATGAGACACCTCGTGTTTAATTTAACTACATTGTACTACATTAACGCCATACAGTTTCCGTAGTAATCAGGATCGGGAGCGTTCATGCAAGCTTCACCCTGCACGCCCGGATTGTGGAACTGGTAAGAAGTGATCATACAAGTGGTCATCCATAGCCACCTTCACCACGCACGGCGGAGTGCCGTTTCGTGACGGGTCTTTTTGAGGTTCGTACAGGGTCGCAAATCATCCATCGCCAATGTCGTTCGTGCCGATAGCTCTCATCACATGTGTTTTTCTCTTGATCAGCGCACATATCACCTCGATCATCAAAGAGACGACCTGGAGTAGCGTCATTGTCAATCTCACTGCAGTCGATTTGTAGAGCCGAGTCATTGTTCGCTTCCGCAGTGGAGCAAACCCGGTATATCGCTGTGGGATTCTTCGAGCTTGTATACTTAATTTAACAGGCCTGTTCGGGCAAACCCGAGCACGTTGAAAGAGACAACGGAATTATTGCAGAGCAGCGGCATCCCACGTAAGTACATCTTGCGGAAGAAAGGCCATCTTGGGGTTGAATCAACGAGACGTGGCCTCGGACTCCAAATTTCCCCGATAAATCGAAAGGCACTGAGCGTCCGGAACCCAACTAGATGACGCCACTTCAATCTTTCTACTTCTGCTTGAGACTCAGTTTCCTTTCTGCGACGGTACCCGAGAAAAGGAAAAGAGAAGAAAGCTCCCCTGGAATGGCTCTTCCCTTTATTCCCATATCCTGTGGAGATGTGCGGCGGGGTTGAATCGCCCAGCATTGCAGGGTCAATTCGACTGGGTACATCCCAGAGCCGTCTTCCGAGTGGCGCACTATCGACCATTCAACATCCATGGACCATTCGACGTGCACGTGCACGCAAAGTCCTCATGGTGGCCGTCCATGTTCGCTCGAAGCCGGTGGAGGTTAAGTACAAGGCGTTGATCGACAATAGAGATGAAGGGATAGGTGAACCTTAATTGGGTGTATCCATAACACGACAAGAAAAAGGCGACAATGTTGTTGTTTTACTCGCACTGTCGCGAAGTTTCTCGGATCCTGTGTTCAGTCTCCATAGAATGAAGATGCTAAGGATCGCGTTCTAGAATGAGCAGGGGCACCATTAAAGTCTTACCAAGCGATAGAGAGCCCTAATACCCATTTCGACAGCGACAGAAAACAGGAAAAAAAGTCAAGCGATATTCATGTCGCATAGAAGGCAAGTGTGCCAGTGTACGATCGATACAAATACGTCGAACAATGCTACCTGTTTACAGGGTTGTTAGATAAGGCTGGGACTGTAATGACAGAAAATCCATACAAACTAAGAAAGCTAAGAGACGCCATCGGTGCAGGGGTGGTTGGGTACTAATGTTCTCCCCACCTCGTGCCAGATAGCGTAGGTTAAAGATGCGCAGTTTGAAGTGTGAACCATACACTCGCGTCGAATTGATTCTTCAGAAGGAGCTGCAAAGAACGGTAAATGTAGTATAAATAACTTGCGAATTGTGTATGATGGGGGTCAGACATCTGATATACCCAAATTATACCTGCTGAGACCCGCGAATCAGGTAGCCCGTCTCCTCCAGTAACGTATGTCCGACCAGAATCCCATACCAGTTGAAGAGGTAGAGCATCTCAACAAAAACAAATGCCCACAGTACATATATATAGTCGGATGACGAAGGATCGTGGCTCATGAGCACGTTAGTTGAGCCAACGATGCGTTGGACGTACCCCGAGTGAGAGAGTTAGGAGATAGCCGTATAGGAGGAGCGAGCTCCCTGAAAATGTGAACAATCTTCGCGATCAGGTCAAAGTGTGAAACAACGCTGACGATGCGGAAATGATTTGCTTTCGTGTGACTATCCCACTCAGAAAGTGTGGCGCTGCAGACATGACCTTAAATTCTATTTAAACACATACCTGGAATCAGCTATCAATGCATCATGTGTCACCCTTGGCAATCGGTTTCTACAATCGGAAATCAGGATTTCCCTTACTAGAGGACTTAGGGACTCACTGGTTGCTTAGGCTGTCGCTTCAAGTTCTATCTTTCGTTGAAACCGCCTCTACCCCGGAGGTCTCTGGCCTTTCGTCAATGTTATTCCCACAATAAAACCTACTTGCAGTCTCCGATTATACTTTTCAAGTGTCGCGTGACTGCCCGAGTCACGCTCTCCAGAGTTCGAAGTATTCGTTGGTATGGCTTCTACCACAAGCTGCCTGTTGGGTCACCGAAATATGGATCAGACTACAAAGAAAACGCTTGCTCAGCAAATCCCATTTGAATCTTGATGGAGAATTTAGCTGTCCAGTGATCTGGTGATCTTCAAGTTTGGCGAACTCGGGATTGACTCAAGTTCATTAATATAAGCTCACGTGACGTCCTTCCACCTAATCCTTGGGCCCCACTTGCATACTGACAGGCATATATTATGACTCCATTCTGCTGACAGATTAAACCAAAACAAGGAAAGCTCGAAGCTCACTTCGGATTGCATGTTGATGCGTGACCAGTATTTGCCTGTTTCGTTGTTGTCATTTAAAGCTGAGCCGAAAGCTGAGCCGGGATTAGCGAGGTTCGCCAAATAGCCGCAGGCCCTTGAATGCTTACCATTTTCCCATCCTTCCCCCATGCAGGCTGAAGCCTTCCCACTACTAGACAGTGTACCGGGCGCCGGACCATACATTCTGGCAGGTGCTGTTGCAGCAGCCCTTGTTGTTGTATCGAAGTTGTCCAAAAGGTCCAGTGTATGTTAAGGACCCAAGTCTCATATCGGGCGTTAATTGGTCATCGGATAGCTTGACGCCATTCCGACTGTTGGACCAAGCAGTTGGCTAGAATCACGGTGGAATTTTCGCAAACCCGAGAGAAGTCCTCGAGATCTCATTCAGCGGGGGTACCAGATGGTAAATCAATCTGGAACCATTTCGTAAAGTGTGCTCAGTCTTTGTCGGTTTATAGTACAAAACTGCGCCGTTCAAAGTTGCCTCTGACTATCATTGGATGGTAGTGTTGGGTCATCGCCAGCACATGGAAGAAGTGAGAAAGGCGCCCGAAGACGTTCTTTCATTTTCCGAGGCAATTGATAACGTGTGTAACAGGATTGATTGCCGTAGAAATTCTGACGCTCTATAAAGATGGGAACGGGGAAATACGCGTCAGGCCTAGACATAACAATCTCAGACGATGATGGTTTCGACATTCTTTTATCTTATTTGACTCGAGGTTTCACCAGGTTGTACCATGAAACACGAGATGAAATCTGCTCAGCTTTTGACGAGATCTTGGACCTCAAAGACCATGGTAAGTACTATCAGTTCATCTACAAACGACCTCTGCTGAATCCGGAGAGGTCAGAATGGAAGTGTGTACCTGCCTTCACCGCGGTCCAAAAGGTCGTATGCAGGACAGGTAACAGGCTGATGGTTGGGCTTCCGCTATGTATGTCATGTATCAGATCTCTTTTCCTACTTTAATCCAACTCTGAATGACAGGCCGGGATCCCCGTTGGGTTGCTCTCAATGTGCAACACACGTTAGACGTGAAAAGGACCGAGCGTCTGCTTGGGCACTTTCCTTATTATCTAGCACCGTAGGTCTGAACACTGTTCACGTGGACGACATTACTAATGATCCACAGCTTCATTGTGCGTTTCACGAACGTTCGAGAGAATATCAGACAGGGTATGAAACTCCTTGATCCCATAATCAAAGAACGACTGAAGGATCTGGAGGAACACGGAAAAGATTGGGCGGGGAAACCAGTTCGTCGTGGTTCCGTAATAATTTCTGACCTAACGCTGTTTTAATAGAAGGATCTGTTGTCACATTGGTTAGACACTGCGCCCGAGGGTAACGAGCGTACGAAGATCCTCGCCTTCCGTGTGATGAACACCAACATGGCGGCTGTTCACGTGCGTCATTATATGTACTCTTCATTCGTTTGCTTACTTAGACATGCAATAGACGAGCTCGATCGTATGCAACTATGCTATAAACGCTCAAGTTCGTACCTGACCAAGATATGTTCTAGGCTTTCTTCAATGCGCTCGTCTTCTTGGCAAAAAACCCGGAATATGTGCAACCGCTTCGAGAAGAGGTCGAATCAACTATCGAGAGGGAAGGATGGACCAAAGACGCGTTGGGTAAAATGCGCATGGTTGACAGCTTTTTAAAAGAAAGTCAACGATTGAAGGGGGTTGTTCCCAGTAAGTTCTGTTGATTAGCATGGTTTCTGCTCACATCATGGCCGTCCCAGCAACCCTACTGCGCAAGACCCTCAAGGACTTTACGTTGTCCGACGGGATGTGCATACCCAAGGGCACCTTGATTGTTGCACCTGCTCAATGGCTGCATCTCGAGGATGATCTGTATCCCAATGCACACATATTCGACCCGTTCCGATTCTCTGATATGTGCGAGAATGGCGAGGATATGAAACGCCATTTCGTGTCGACGAGCCTGGAATATTTGCCGTTTGGGCATGGCAAACACGCATGGTACGTTGGTATGACTTGTGCTATCTTTGCGAGCATTTGACTGGCGCGATGTCACTAGCCCCGGACGATTTTTGGCTGCCAGCATGTTGAAGACGATGCTAGCCCGTGTGGTCCTGTCGTACGATTTAAGGCTGGATCACAATGGACAAGATGATTTCCTTGCCAAGATTATGTTCAGGAGGAGGGTTGATTGAGCCAGGGAGTGACTGGCTGGGCCCTATTTGTACTGATATATTTAATTAAGGGTGCTTGAACCTACCTTTTTCAGGTCACAATGTCTTGCGTGATAGTGTATCATAAGAAGGGATGCATCGCAAGGACATATTGCGCGAAGCCTATCCTCAGAGCATCCTAGCTTGCCTACCGGGTTCTCCAGTACAGATTCAGATTAGTCGCACAATCTTTTGCTTCCAGTCGTCTAGAGTTTCTAGCCTCTGTCAAGACGCGTGGAAGAAGAAATAGAACGATCGTGACAAAATACGAGCATTTCATATTGTCTCAAGCAATAAAACGTCTACGTTCGCCTTCACCACACATGATGAAATGTCATTCCCCGAAAAGTCTTCCCAAGTTCAAACAAGGTTGAAAGCTGGTCATCGTCTCCGTTTGCGGTTGGTTCAACGAGAAGACGACGCATCGCTTGCACTTCCTTCATTGTCAACGTGAGCGTGTTGCCCTCGATCCGATCCACGCCAGGTAGCCCAGCAGCAGCATCGCCGATGCTCCCAAGTTCGGTCGTTCGAGTTGAATTGCCAATTACTTCCGTAGTCACATGGCCCAAAGGTTCAGGTCGTCCATTGAGCATGTATATCTTGCCATCCACCTTAAGAGTGTCCCCGAATGCCTCGCCCAAACATTGTCGGACACCAACAGCATCTAGTCGTTGAGGTGAAGCCGTATACACACAGACCCGAGCATGTTCCGCGAAGCTGATCTTCTTAGGCGTCTTGATTTTGTTGTCCATAGACTTTACAACCGAGGACAGCATAACCGTGTCTTTCGAATTCGCGACATCAACAGCAGAAGGGAAACA
>JBBPTS010000077.1:27687-45271 GCA_038094235.1 Fistulinella staudtii | reverse complement strand
TTTCATTAGTGTTGGGGGGGGCGCCCCCCCCCCCCCCCCCCCCCCCTTCCCTCGCTGCGAACGTGCCCATCCCGACGCCGCACGTTCCATCCTCGACACCGTCCTCGACAGTGAGCCATCCCAATCACGCCATTGAACACGTCCCACACCATCCAGGGCTGTACTAGCGTAATCACTTATCGCTCGCTCGCTCGCTCGCCCGGCCGATAGCCCCGCACCATAGCGCGAACTTAATCCATTCTCACGAATATATTCTCCCAATGACGTCTCGCAGTGGCGTTATACATTGTCATCCTCCCGGCCAGACACCGTTCCTGGCACCAGCACGCCAACGTAGATCCACTCACGAACCCACATGGTGACTGCCACGTCGTCATGGTCCCAACATCATCGACCCCGACGTGTTTGGCCGTCCTGTTTCCTCCCCGTCCAGTCTCCCATCCACACACGTGGTTCCGTCCACTATCGCGGGAGCAGCTCCCGATGAAATGCCCAGTTCCGATTCTGCCACAGTCTCGTCCGCCCCAGTCGATGGCAATGGCTTGTCCGTCTTGCTGCTATCTCTCCTACTCAGCAGTCCCCTCAGTCGCTCGTTGGGGCCGAGAGTCGTACGCAAACTGCCAAGCGCGGTCTTGCGTGGTATCGACTTCTCGCCCACGAGGATCGAAAGCATGTTCGTTGGTGCAGAGACGTTCTTTAGCACCGACAGCTTCTCCTGCAGGAATTGTGCGTCTGCGAGCATCCTTGCCATACAGTCAGATATGGCACTTGATCAACATGTTGTCACATGTCACATGCCTGTCCTTCGCCTCATGACTCTGCAACTCAATCTGACTGTACTCTTCTGAGACGCGGTGATTGATGGCGGCAAAGACTTGCGACATCACATGCTACAAACACAGTTAGCGACAATGACAATGTCAAGCTGCGTGTCCTTCAATGAACCAACCTCTACGATCGGCGCTGACAAATACCGCGAGAGGACCTTGTGCAGCGTCACCGTCTCCTTCACCAAAAGCTCCATGTAGTCGTTGACCCCATCTGGCTGTCTTGAGATCTCCCAATCGATCGCCTGTTCGTGCATCAACTACTTTGCCCTAGACCAGTAGCGTACGACTGACCTGCAATGACTTGACATGCGCACTGATCCTGTCACCCATAATAGCAACCAATTTGGAATGAATCTCGTTCTGGTGCTCTTGGAAATCCTTTTGTTCTGCAATCAGTCGGATATGCCTTGACCAAACGTGTATCTCAACTCACTCGTTTGAGCTTATCGAATTCGACGAGCATGACTGCCTGGTTTGGACTAAGATGGCGCCGGAAAGTTTCACGCACGTACGGAATTAGTGCCACCATAATGGAGAGTGACTGTGAGGCAAGGGCTAGATCGGTTGCTAAGTTGACACGCGCAGTAGAACAATAAGAAAACACCAACCGAGATGCTTTGCCGTAATGTTCTTCAGTCCAGCGGAACGCATGGCGCCCGCCCCCAGAACTACCTGACATGTCCTAGAATTGAATGCCTTGAGAAATTCGATGACACGACTCATGGTATCCGTGTTCAGCATCGGGAGGTTCACCACGACCTTCAGGTATTCCAACAATAGCCCCAGCACGGCGCCGGTGGCTGAGACGCAGAAATAGGGTCGTTCTTCAATGTGAATGTACTTGGTCATCGGGGCGGTCGAGCCGTTTTCTTTCGCAGGCGTTGACGCAGGCTGTCCATTTTCCGAAATGGACAGATGGCTCTCGATGAGGAGGTCAGGGGAGTCCCGAACAGCAGAATCAACCAGTACATCCGCTGCATGCTGAACTGCGGACCCGACGTCCATTTGACTCCATTGCTCGTCCTCGACCAACTTGGCAGATTGATTAATCCTTGACTGATGAAAAGCTTGCAAGAACAATTTGGCCTAGCGACAATCAAACATGGTGTGACGAGGACTGAAAGAAAACCTACCTGACCAAGTATCGTGCCCCTGAGTCCCATGATCATGCGTCGACAAATGACCTCGCATCGGATGACAAAGTCCCACGACTGGTTGAAGAAGACGAGGAAACTTGGTAAATCTAGTTGGACAAGCTGCTCCGAACGGTGGGCGACGACCTTGGCCACTAGCTTGTTCGAGAGATCCCCCACTGAGGAAAGAACATCCGATAAATCTTCTTGTATAGGCGCAAGGTCTATCGGTACCGGTGCGGATCTACATCGGATCGAATCTAGACCATGATTGAAGGTGTGTTTACTCACACATGGCTCTCCAGTACGTCAATCAGAATGCTATTCTGCACTTGGAGCCCCTTGATACCGTTCAGAAAGCTCTTGTACACCCGGGTGATGGTAGAAGAGAAGTCCGCCTGAGTCATTGAGCGTAAAGGAGCACTAGGGACGCGTGAGATGAGGATACGTTACCAGAGAATAAACGTGTGCGACATGCCTCGTTACGGTTCTGGAACCCTTTTCATCATCCTCCGGATCAAACGAGGGCAGGTGCTAGAAGACGTGAATTAATTATAGACCTTTACGAGAAAGAAGGACGTTGCACCGACGCGTTTTATAATGCTAGCGAGCTCCGAGGTGACGACTTCTCGCCAAGAGATGATCGCATCCCGAATGCCATTGGTACGCCAAAGTCCTTGAAGTAATGGCTGCAAACGATCATTAAAGGTGAGGTCGGTGTTCGAGGAGGCATGACTGGGTTCTGAATCCGCGTCGACGCGATCAAGCCAATCAAATTTGAGTGCGGCGACCAAATCTGTTGTGAGTGACAAGGTTACCTGGGTTTTCATGGCTTGAAGGTGGGAGGGCAGAGAAAGGAAGGCGAACAAGGACGAGAGGGGCACTGAGGACGAAGCGTTCTTCGTGGAGGGAGCGGCGAGGAGAGATTCGATGGTGTCGATAACGGAGAGCGCTTCGCCCCATTGACCTGCGCCGACTAAGCTCTTTGCGAGGGAGGACATTTCGACTGCGGCGGCGAGTTCGCGTATGGCATGGTTGACGCGGGCGAGGTTCGCACCTCTGGATTCCTTACGGACGATATGGAGGCCACGAAAAGCGGTGTTGTTGTCTAGATCATTCAAGAGGGTGCGCAGATTGGCGATGCGATCAAGACACTGCTCGGATTCGGTCTGAAGATCTTGGAGGTTTGAGAGAGCAGCGAAGAAGGAGGAGGAACGAAGGGAGATTTCGCGGACGAGATGTTGCTCGATGGTATCTGCATGGTGGGAGAGCTTCTCGAGGAGGGGAAGTGAGTGTGAGAGGGAGGAAGGGTCTTGGCCATGGACGCGTTCTGTGACGGCGTCGAAGGTGGCGGGATGGGCGAGATCAAAGTCAGGGTCAAAGAACACGGGAGGGACGGTGTCGAGGGGAGTGACGGGTTTGGGGATGCGGGGAGAGTCAGAGGGGGGAGCGCCTTGGAGAAAGCGATCCCACTCGGGCGTGATGGCACGGAGGTACGAGTCAAAGTCCTTGCGCTTTATGCGGGGGAGGTCGGCGGGTGCGACGGGGGGCAGAGCCGAGTGCGCCTTTGGTGGAGCGTGACGCTTATAAGGGCTGTTGAGGACGTTGGAGACGGCTGGGAGAGATAAAGATAAAAGAGAGACGAGGAAGAGAAGGGGACCGTACCGTTGAAACCCTGGGTTGAGCTGGACCAGTGAAGGGGTGCGTCTGGGAGGTGTACGAGGGGGAGGGCAGCAAAGCCGTCGTTGACCCGCCCGTCCGTCGTCGTCTCCGACAGGCTAGCAGGGCCTCTTTTGGCGTCCCAGGTGAACCTGAATGGACGTGTCGCTGTACGGGGCGGGTCAGGGATCGGACTGAGCGGTCTCAATGACTCGTCCGACATGGTCGTCTCTTCTTGACCATGGACTTGCCCGCCTTGTTCTCCCGCTTCCCCATCCACACTTACCCTCCCGTCCCCGCCCACGTCCAGGATGTCCTCGTGCCTACCCTCTGTGTCGCACCGCCCCGCGACGGCCATCTCAGTGCCGACGTCGAGTGTCTCAAGTGGCAGGCCTACATCGCCCTACGCGGCCTCACTAACATCCACCTCCGCTGGGACATCTCCCCAGAGGGTGCTCTCGACGCCCGTCTCCCCGTCCTCATACTCCCACACCCCGCACCCCGTATCATCCCCCCGAACGCCATCCCCGACTGGGTTGACGCTCATCTCTCCCTCTCTCATACTCCCCTGGACGGTTACAAGGATCAGTCCGCCAAGGACGAGAGCCATGCTTGGGTCTCCCTTCTCGAGGGCGTCGTGCACGCCGCGCTGGTGCGTCCACTTCATTCCCCTCCATCCCTGTTCACCTCTCCTCCAGTCCCTCGCTCTCCCCGACCCTCCGCTCCTCTCCGCCCTCTTCCAGTCCCGTACCAGCACTTCGTTCACCCTAGACACCGTCCTCAATCCGCCCCCGCCCCCATCCACCGGGTTCAGCTCTCCCATCCTCCCTTTTGGTGCCCACATCGACCCCTCGGCCGTACACGCACGCTACGTCGAGGCCATCACCGCTCTTTCCGACCGTCTTGCCTCTGACAAGTGGTTCCTGGGCTCAGTGCAAGTCCCGTTCTTCCCCTTCCCCTTCCCCTTCATCCTAACATTGTCACAGACACCCAACCCCACTGGATGCACTCCTCTTTGCTTACCTTCACGCCCTCCTCCACACCAAGGACTCTACTCGCATTCAAGTTGCTCGTCGTTCCAATCTCGTCGCCTGGGAGCGCTCCGTCAAAGCTCGTGTACAAGCTGCGTTCCATGTCTGTGCCTAGCACTCTGATACATTCTGGTATACGCACATGCTATATGTACAGTCACGTCAATCTATTTGCTTGTCCTTCCCCCCCATTCCTTGCCGTTCAGAACATTTTGTCTATTTGCTTTACCCTTGTTAGATTTGCCCGCGAATCGCTTTTGAAGCGCATTAATCATTTTTGTAAACCTACATCGTCGACAGTCCGGTACCGTCCACGTCCAGGCCACAAACACTTACCAAAACCAATTAAGACCCTGGAGCATCAAATTGCCTCCTCCATAGACCATAACGTAGAACAATGGAACTTGGGTGTAGACACCATTCAACGTAACGAAGAAATCATATGACTGTATGCCACTCAGTCTTCCCACCAGCACTACAAATAACGCACGGCTTACCATTTTGCCGCCCCAAACGAGCCGGACACAGAAAAATGTGCCTAGCAGGGCGATCCCGTTGACAAACTGTAGTTGTGATCCGGTTTTGCCCATCTTGTCCAAAAACCTGCCTCAGGTAGCATCGCGTCCAAAAGTTCTCCCTGCACGGAACGCACCAGTTTATATTGAGAAAGACGGTGCTCCTACAAACATGTCAGCCATGACTCACTTGCGCGCAGAGACCACGCACATTTCCCAGAGCAAAAATCGCACGACATAATAGTGCACAAATGGCCGCTGTAGACATCATGAGTGAGGACGTATGTGCAGGGAAAAGCAGCCACTTGCGCTTGCGAGCGTGAAAATGGCGAGACAGGCAAAGCCTGAAAGATGTCAGCAAACGCGACGGGGTGTAGCGGATGACTCGCCGTGCACCACGAATCCCACCTCGGAGAAATGAATAATGGATTCGAGCGCGTCCCAGACAAAGTACCTAGGCGCCATAAGAGACAGCAGTATTGGCACGGAGAGTGCCTACCCGATGGCAATGGCAGACAGGAAACTGGCCTCCGGATAGGTTCCAAAGGCGCGGTCTTGATCCAAACTTTTAGCATCGAGGCATCGTGAAGCCAGCACGACGGCGACGAGTGCATGAACGAGTGAAACGACATGCACGTCCCTGAAGACGATTCAGATAATGAGGGGAGGTTGCAGCGTGGGGATACCAATTTCTACGTGTCCTCTTGTCTGCCTTGCCATAGGACACGGGGAAGAACGCGCGGCTGATAGCAGGCGAGAGACTGACTTGGAGGGCAGTAAAAAAGAGCCACGCAATGACGACGACGTCGGCAAACTCGGGGAGAGCACCGAGGCCGTATTTTGTAGCCAAAGGACGGACAGCGTCACGTATGTGCTGTCGAAGTTCGGGGATCATGGAGGAGGGGAATGGACACAGGTTCCCGCGTTACCTCATCTTATACAACAGCCAGCGAACAAAGACCTACAGGGTCCGGAATGACAGCCTGGTCTCAACTTGTTCCAAACATGTACATTGGCATAAAAACACATAAGCTTGCCCACAACGATAAAGACAAATAAAAAAAGGTAGAGTATGCAAACGATGTAAACCAAGAATAAAGCAACGGCGAGAAGCGGCAGCCGAGGAGAAAAGAGAGGAGCAAAAAAGAGACAGCACGGATGGGAGGAACGAGGAAGCTGGAGCACAGTACATGTAGTCAACCAGAAACATCGTCCAATATTTTGGAGGCCGAGGATGTATGGTAGATTGATAACGAGCGTGAGGATTTTGAATGTATAGATGTTGATGCGCGGTGAGTGTGGGAGGGATGGGTATGGCAGAGCGACGAGGGTATAGGGAGAATAGGCATCACATGACGACGCAACTGCAACCCGCTTGTGGTGGTGCGTATGGATCTTCGCCCTTCCCGACAGGTCCCCAGACGGACGGTACCTTTGGAGGCGGTGAGGCGATGCAGAGAGAGACGACAGCGGAGGACGCACCAGATGGTCTTTGGTCGTTTTACAGTAGCGAATCAGGCTGTTGTGTGCATGAGCGAGTTGGGGAGAAGGAGAAGGGAGAGATGATACCTTGCGCTGGCCTCGCTGACTCTCATGCGCGGTCGTGCGAGGTCTTCACGGAGGCGTTGATTGTGCTCAGTGAGACGACGAAGCTTGAGCTCAGACATGGACTGTTTATGAGGACGAGCGTTCATTGTACTGAAAAGAAGGGAACAACGACGACGACGAGGGTGGAGGAGGAGGACAACAAGGTAGGTGGGAATATCACTGTCGGAGTTTTAATTACTCCCTGTCACGACCATGCTCGACGATGCCTCGGACGACGACTGGCTCACCCTCCTCGACGAGTAGCGCTCTCCCTCGTCGCCCGAAACGTCCCACTGATACCACACACAGCGACGACAACACCGCAGCGATTGACAAGTCCTCCGTCGTCGACCGTCTCGCACCCGCCTTTGCCGCCCGTCATCGGCAGGCGAGAGAGGACGTGAGACGAGGCTTGATCCCCATCCTGCACCACACAAAGCAGCTCCATGAAGCTATCCGCACCGATGTATTCCCTGGCCGTGCTCACGCCCTCGCTCGACTCGACGACGCCACCCGCCGCTTCGAGTCCGCCACCCGTCGCGACATGGACGCCGCACGGGCTGTTTACGATAACACAAAGGCGTGTCCACCCCGGCCGACGCTCCCCCGATTGACCTCGTCTCTCCCCACAGCGCGCCCTCGACGCCCTTTTCTCCACCCTCGATGACCTTCTTCGCCAAAGCGACTTGCTCTTCCTAGCATTCAAGACAAACATGCACGAGCATGGTACACCCTGACCGCCCTCAAGCCACTTGGCTCTGACACTGCTGCGCCCTAGTACAACGTCTCCGCCAGTCTGCTGACCAAATACCGACCGACGCGGAACGCCTGATAGCTCATTTTGACAAGAAAGTGAAACACCTCGGTGCTGAAGACCACGCAAAGGCCAAAGAAAATCTCCTCCGCGGGATCTTGGAAAAGTATTGACCACAACCTGTCTTGTACCACCTGTCTCCGTAGTTTGAGCTGTATCACCCAACCTTCTGAGCGAATAAATGACCGTCGACGTGTGAAAACGTTTGAAAGGGTCCGTTGCAGACTGTGTAGTCCAACTTGGAAATTCAGCCTTGCACGGCTTGTTTTGCTGCTACCACCGTCATCGTCCCACCGGCACGCTCCCTGACCACATCACTGGATACATTTTGATCTTTTCCAGGTTCGTACCGTTCAGTCAGTCACCGAAATACTCGGTTGACATCCTCAGCTGACAATATTCTCTAGCCCCTCATCTCGTTTCTCTTCCCCCGTCGAGTCGCCATGAGCACCCGAGGCGGTAGACAATCCATGTCTGAGCTCCGGTATCGTCGTCTTTTGGAGCACAATCAACGCCTGCGCGAGGATTTGGCGAGGCCGCGAATCCGTGTGAGCGAAGCAAGTGCAAGGTCTGTGCCTGTAGCCATCTCTCCACATGCTGCCCTTAACCATCCATACCCACAGTTTGATTAGACATTGCAAAACTACCAGAGACCACCTCGTTCGTAGTGCTTGTGTTCCCAGGCTTGGCACTGCTCACACCGTCTCAGGTTCCATCCGTATGGGGACCAGTACAGAAAGCCGAAGACCCATATGCACCTCAAGGTTCGCGTGGGCCCAACTGCTGCAACATACAATAATTCCCCCGAGCGAGCACGTCATCTGCACTTGTACCCTGACACCCAGTCGTGGCCGTCCTTTTGGATGATGCTCCCTATACCATTCATTGGTTTGTACTACACCGTACTCGTCACCCTGTCGTGTAATCCCGAGTCGAGGTTGGACGTTTTACGATATCGAATCATCAAGGTGTAGGTGTCTGCGGGTCGGAATTTGTTACTCCATAGCCACTCTTCTACAGCTGCCCTAAAAACTTTCTGATATCTCCCTCGCTGAGTGCACCAATAAATTGATTGACAGGTTTTCCATCCTTGAAAGCCATTACCGTGGGTAATGCTCGTATCTGCTAGACGGATTCAATCGTGGCATGGCGGCGAAGTAAGAGACTGACTTGGTATTTATGCGCGAGCTCCAATTCCTTGTCAGTGTCGACGGTGACCAGGTCGAGGGCACGTCCACTCCCAGTCTTGACATCGGAGTCCCCAGCAAGCTTCTTCAGTATGGGCGAGATGGTTTTACACGGTCCGCACCAACTGAACGCGACAGTCAGTTCTGGCAACGTTCAAAGGGTAGCTAGTTGCATACTCGGCGTAGAAATCGACCAGGACGACCTTGTCGCTTGCACACTGGTTGAGTGCTACATCATGAAAGGTCTAGGGCAACGAATTAAGACGTCGTCATTCGCGCCCTTTGAAACGTACCCGTACCTTTTGATTCGCATCCAAGTATTGCTCGTAACACCGCCGTGATGAGTGGAACGCGCGCATGTTCAACAGCCTTGCTCTACTGGCCGAGGTTTTGCATCGCTGTGCAGAGAAGGTCTTTTGCAATTGACCGTGGAAGAACATGGACGAGCACAACAGCGTTGAGTTGAATGAGTATCACATTCGGGTCGCGTTTCCCCGCATCCGAATGGGCCGTTTTCTGCTTCGACCTCGAACTTCCGACGGGCCAGAAGATGCCCATGTTATAGTAACAGGTTGACCAGCGAACAAATACCATTTCACAACTGCACAACGATATCAAAATCACCCGTGAATCTCACCACACCGATGACCATTCGCCTCACAAACCCAGCTTAATGATGCACAAAGAAATTCATCATTGCCCTGTTCCTACCAAGACGATGACGCGGTTATCAAAGCCATCACTTCGAATGGGCATCTCTGGAGTGTAAAACGGATTCTTCATGACTGCGTCCGCATATGTTTCGTAAACCTTTTGCAACACGCTTTCTGCAGTAGCCTCCGATAGGGAAGTCAAGAGTACAAACTTGGTACCTTGTCTGGAAGCTCAATCTGACTCTACCATTCATCGATGAACAAAGGTGCGCACCGGTTGCTGTCAGTAAAATTGTCATTTTCAAGGTTTCCCCTTCGATGACCTGGACCCCAGAGCTCGATCCGACAGGAGATAACCTGCTAGTTATTGCATGGATACCATGTAGAGTACCGGCAAGGATGAGGTATTCATTGGAATTCAGGTTTGCAAGGCCATCTGTGTGATCATTGTAACAGCCCATCAACGATAAGATGAAACACAAACCCGTAAAATTCCGCTGATACACAAGGCCACCCGCTTTGTTGATGACCTGTTATGTGGACTAAAAATGCGCATTTTCCCTCGCAGCTACAAGTCTTACCCAAAGCCCGAAGATAGTCATGATCACAACATTGATGGCGTGGACGAGCGTATTAGCCTTCAATTACGTAATAGAAGGTCCCTTTCTTTCAACCACTACCTTCATTCCCAAGTAGTAAGTGTAAGGATATGAGGGTTGCGTTCTCAGCCCGCTTTGTCGGATTTACAGCCTTCCTCCTTTTGTCATGGATAACGCAATCAAATCAGCTCTCAAGATTGGGCCGGAGAGATTTCGTACAACTCTCTGCCAAACAAATAATTGCTTTGGTCAACTCTCTGGATCCGAGCAAGAATGTTGACATTGGGAATCCCGACTCTCATTTGTCAAAACTCTTGATTCCTCGTCCTGGTGCGCTTGTAATTCTGCTGACGCGGGCGTATGTCTTTTCATGTCCAGCCGGCAGTTGGCAGTGACAACCACACCCTCGTCCGCGAACACATCGCCACTACGTTGAGAAATTTGAACTGGCACGTCGAAGAAGACGATTTCACAGAGAATACCCCATACGGCCAGCATTCCTTTACCAACATCGTTGCGACGAAGGATCCAAGAGCCTTGCGAAGGGTCATTGTTTCTGCTCACTATGACAGCAAGTTCTTCCCCTCATATCCAGACAGTCAAGTACGTTTGCAAAGCCATATTATTTTCATCTCGTTTTGACGGATTTTAGTTTGTAGGCGCCACCGACTCGGCAGCTCCGTGCGCAATGGTGCTTGATCTTGCCGAGGCTTTAAATCCGTTTCTGGACGACCGGAAGCAGCGCCTTCTAGATCAGGAGGACGATGATGATGATGACCTTGCTGATACTACGCTGCAACTCGTTTTTTTTGACGGAGAAGAGGCTTTCAAAGAATGGACGGATACCGACTCCATTTATGGTGCAAGGTGAAGCTCGCAACACTGGTTATAACCTCTTTGCATCATTTAACTGCTGGTGGATGTAGGCACTTGTCCGAAGTTTGGGCAACGACCTATATAGCTCCACAGGCGAAGCGGCGACTCATCAGTCATCCAATGACGGAACTAAGTGGCATTGAACATCTTATTCTCCTAGACCTCTTGGGGGCACCCAACCCGCTGATTCGCTCATATTTCACCGATACTGCGTGGTTATTCGATTCACTGGTCTCTGCAGAGCGACGACTGCATGATTCCGGAGCGCTTGTGGGTTCAAAAGACGCTTCAACTTTCCAAAGCTTCTTCTCGCCCCGTCGTGGCAACGAATTCAGTCGCGGATTTGTAGCGGACGACCACGTACCATTCCTTCGCAAGGGTGTGAGCGTGCTTCATCTGATTCCATACCCATTTCCTAGCGTTTGGCATACTCTGCGAGTGAGTCGTGAGTCTCGTCAAGGTCGTAGTTCGCTTTTTGATCTTGCAGGATGATGCAGCTGCTCTTGACACGCTAACCATGAGCCGTTGGAACCTCATCTTGCGGGTGTTCATGTCAGAATATTTAGGGCTACTACCAGAACCACGCTCAATGCCAACCAGGCACGAAACCATCAGGCGCCTGGAATGCGAGCTTGTATGTAATCCGTTACAATGGCCTTCATTGTAACATTTCTGAGTTGGGCTTGCTTAGTAGGCTCGTTCATAGCTGACAGCCTAGCATTAGCAATGCGGCGAGTCAGACCTTGGATATAATCATCGAATACTCGAATGTTTGACATTGTGAGGACCAATTCAACTCGATTGTGCTGTACTTGCATACGGCGTTACACAGCCATTATCAGAGCCTTGTAGTGTTTCATCAACTCAGAAGCATCCATGGCCACCTGTCACGATCGAATAGTTCACGATCATCGAAGATTATGACAAGGAAACTTACTTGCTGTTTCTCTCGGCTCTCATCTAGGCGGCGTTTGGCTGCACATATTATGTCCTCACGTGATTTTCGCATCCGGGCTGATTGAGCTTGGACTAACGAACGGGACGATAGTATATGCATTTAATATGCACATATACTATGACAAGATAACTCACTTTCATCCTCCCCCGCCTGAATCGCCTGTACACGGCGCGGGACAAATTCATCCAGAAGGGTAGAGTAAGTTGAGAATAGCCTGTCAAACATTTCCTGCATTGTCTTGTCAACGACAGCGACCAACTTAGCATTCGAGACAACCTTGTTCATGTTTGACTGCTCCTTCATGATTTCAAACGCAGTACGTTTGCGAAGATGTGTTTCCTCAAGCTGGCCCAGTAGGCCGAGGATGTTGTCGCTGCAAAGTTTGAAGTCTTTTGTTCAAGCAATGAAATAAGAAATCTTACCCATACATGTTTGTTTCTCTTGTGGTTTTTTCCAGATCCTCTCGCATTACAGTGAAAGCGAGGGAGATCCTGGCTTCGAACGTATGCTCGGGTTTCGACCACTCTCGGACCCCTGAGGCATCACTGTGGCAAACGACATCGCCTTTTTCTGCACTATGCGCGTGTATTACGGTAAAATGAAAATGTTTCACTCGGAAGAGAAGGGGGATCTATATACCGGTGCGAGGTTTGATCATGATTTTCTGTCAAACGGTTCATGCGATCAGTGACCGAGGGTCCGAGTGGGACGGTGCGACTCGACTTGGGTCTGTGGTCCGCTGTCATGGCATAACAGAAGTATTCGGCTCGCATTTACCGTGATTGAGTGGAGTCCTCGGAAGCTTACCATAAACCATGACGAAAACGACGTGAAAAGAGTCAAGTTAAAAGCGTCACTGGCAAGCGGATCGCACTACTACAACTTGTTGCCAGTATTTGGCAAAGGTGGCAAGCTCCCCAACTTCTCCAAGCAATCCAACACCAACCCAAGCCCAAGTAGACCGAAGCTCTCCAGTCCAAATTCTATCCTCTGGCCAGCGCCGTCAGATGAGTGAGCCTTTTCAAGACTGAACAACCACATCTTCCATACGGTAGCCAATTTGTCCCGCAATGCACCATCAGAAAGCTCTTCCATCCGTCCAACAACTCGTTCCTTGATCTCATGAACAAGAGACCCCACATTCTCCCTCATTGCGTACAACCTGTTACTTCGGTATCGCTTCTGGGTGCACTTTCCCAGGATTGTCCCAATGACAAGCTCCTCCTCGCGCAACCGGGATCCAGCTATTTGAGAAATAGAGTAAGTGCTCGATATGTATGTCAGCTCTTCACAATATGTCATATATAGGGACTCTATCAATTCCACTTGTGTTTGATCAGGTGACCTTGACAGGTGACGGCGGACAAGTGGCCAAAGGGCTTTCGAGATTGGGTGTCCCGTCGCATTTCCCTGGGGACGAGGAATGGAGTTTGGCATATCCTCTAAAACAATATTGCGGAAGAGGTGACCAAGGGCGCGATCGGACTCGTAGTAATCCGAAGATCGAGGAGTATTTTCTTCCGCCATGTCCCAGTCAGGTTTGAATCTGATGAGTGACCTTGGGAGGTCGCTGATATCTACCTTGTTCCCATTCTTTGGGTAGTCCACAGCCCAGCTGTGCATTTCTGCTAGCTTCAGACAGTCCGGGTCGAGTGTTCCGAGCTTCAAGAGAATTAAATCAACTTAGCAAGGAAACAGTAGAGCATACTTTAGATTGATCTGTTCATTGCAATAAATTAGATGTTCCTTGTGTCTCAAAGCGTCAGCTCACCTGCGATCGTAATGTGTTTCTTGGAAATGAGCCCCTACGATCCTCTTGAGCATCGGGATCATTTCGCAAAGAAGGGATCTCTCATACCACGACGTCTGAATTGATATATTCGATGATGAAGTCACAAACGTCGCCAATTGTGCTTGGCCTGTCAAGTTTAAAAGGCTCCACTGCCGCATAAGAAGCGGGGTCATGATGTTCGGGAACAAGAAGATCTCCATATTGGATAACTTCATACATATCGCTAAATCGTGTTAGCTGTTTCTCATTGACGGAAAAAATAAATCCGCACCCATCGAGATCCCCTCCTCCCAGACCATTTGGCAGTGACCAGCTTCCTGTAGCCAGTTGTTTATACGAGCAATCAAACGTCAATAAACAATAACACCTACCAGTAGTTGGGAATACAACAACATTCCTCAGATGACCAAACAAGCAATCTCCAGGCGGAGGCCCGATGGCGTATACTCTTTGTACTGTCTGTTCATCAGTCATCCAGTAGGTAGCACAAAGTAGAATGATGCACACCATCCCCAGGATGAATCACAGGACTTCGGGATATAAGACACATCCCCTGAAGATAACGAGGTTCCTTCTCGTTAGGATATTGTATGCATGCTTCAAACTGTCAAGGAATGTTTCAAATGACTGTATGGGCCGCATACCAAAAATCTGCCCTTGACGGAGGCAATTTATATTGCTCAAACCTTTCTTGACGTACGCCGGTCCCTCGTCCGCAACTCCAACAAGCATATAGCTATTCGGAATCGGAATGCGCGCATCGTGCTTCACTTCGCGTAGGACATGATTGATGGCACACGCACGAAGCCGTGCGAGGAATGATGTGTCTAATGGCTGCTGCAAATTATTTGGCTTCAACTCTAGTCCCAACGCGTTCAATCTTCTGAGGATCGCAGCAAGCCGGTAATTGTAACACAGTTGGTGCGTTTCGAGCAGTTTCGCGTATAGGTCTGCGGTATCATGGGCCATTCGTGCATCAGCCACTGCATCTTCTTGAAGCTTTATGAAGATCTCCTTGGGCGCACCACGATCTTCGAGCACCATTACCAATGGCCTATCAGCGAAGAAAACACATGCTGAGATCTGTCACATTTTTGCAGATATCGACACATACCTGTTTAGGTGGGGAATGTTTGGCTTGCCAACAGCACGGGCAATCTCTATTGTTCCATACTCTTCCCCAGGCACATCAAACTTGTTCATGGAAGGCCTTATACACATGTGGATCCCTTCCAATCTCACATCCACGGAGACAACTCCTTTGCATCCCAAAAAGCGGATCTGATACTGTGCAAATATCGTGTGAGAGTGGCAGTTGGGAGAATGAATGCAATACTTACAGCGGAAGGCGTGGTAGAATTAAGAGACAGGGAAGGATTATCCCTGCATAAGGCATCATATATCAACTTTGCTAGTTGTAGCGATATTGTTCCAACACCATCTGTGAAGTTAATGCCATTCTCTTTTATGTCCGGTATCACGGACCACTGGTCTCTTCTGATACGAACGGAGGGGTCTGTCCCAGAGAAAGCTTGCTGATGGGCAGTCAGACACCATCAGTTTAATCAAGAATTCGGGACTCACTGCCATCCGCGCTCCATACTTGGACGGACTTGTAATGACTCCGCTAAAGTCTCCGAGAGACCCGCGAATGTTCTCAGCGGTCACTGTCCCCCTTTGGGGGTGGTTAAATGCGCTCACAAACCAAACAGCGTGCTCTCTAAGGGCAGATGACGAATATCCCAAGAAATCGAAGTGCCTCCCTGCAAGTTCAAATCCGTTTTTGAGCAAAGTGCCCACGCGCTCCTGCAAGTATGACGCGCCATCGACGTCCCGATCCCATCTATATTGAAGGCGGTCTTCATCACGGAAGTCAACGCGAAGGAAATAATCCTCATAACCTTCGAATTCACGTATGACTCTATTGGACTGAACGATTGTTGGCCCTTCCAGGAGGAGACGAGTGGGGGTGAACGTGACATGGTGGCATAAAAAGCGACCTCTCGGGGAAGAGGTTCGTAGGCGCTGAGGTACCTTCTCGAGGGCATCCTGAAAACAATTGGATAGACGTTGCGCCAAGGGTCGATGGAGAGCAAGCGCCACAAAGCGTCGCATGATGTCACCTGCTGCATCTCCAAAATGATGAATCAGATCTTCGATATCTGGCCGAAGTTCCATCAATTCCATCGTGTTGGCAGCGCCATTATGTAGAAGTGCCTCGACCTGGAATGCAACCCGCCAATTCGCCGCCAGAAGTGGTGTTCGAAGCCATTTTGCGATTTCGTTTAGCTTCTTGGTACAAAAAAAGTTCTGGCAGCCATTCGCTTCGATGTCCACTCCCTGTTTCGGTGGGCGCAGAGTCGAGGTACGACAGTACTCTTCAAACCTCTTCAAGGCGTCTCCACGATCGTAGTCCGGAGTATCGTATAGTACGATGCGGAACTGGTGTGCATAGGGCGCGACGATCTCGTGACCTGCATTCAGTGATCCCACGCGATGGCGATATTTTCCTTCTTCTCCTAATCTTGAAAGAGAGCGATATATTTCTTCCCTTTGGATTACGGGTGGTGTTAATAAATCGAAGCAGACATCTATACATCCAAGTCACTGGTAGGAACAACTTGACCGTAATACAATTACCTACAAGGGTTCCCGAAGTCATGTCCCATTGCCATTTTATTGATACTTGCAAATTGAATGATTACATTATAAAATGTTTTCTCATGCGTCTGGTCACCAATCTGGGACAATAAGGAGTCTGCCAGTACAACCTAGCCATAGCGAACCCTACCTGGACTCGAAGGCATTTATGAGCGTACTCGAAGAAAAGCCACGCTATGCTCCGCTGACGAAGATCTTGATCCCATTCAATTGAGAACGAACGAGGGTCTCGTGGGCGTGCATCTTTAGGAAGATAGAAAGTGCCTGAAAAATCAAGGGTTTCAGCCGTTATTCTACCCCCTGAACCAGCCATAGTTTAATACAAACCAATCTGAACACGGGCTACGAGAAATGGGTCGCGGAGGGCCCCAATTCTCCGCTCACGGTCTCTCGCGATATCCGGGTTGACGAAAGGGGCTTTTTCGAGTTCGAGAAGGAGCCCCTTCCCCGGAGCCGAGTTTGTATTAAGGAAAAACTTGAGTGGTTTGTTCTTTACCACTACGTTGACTTGGCCGGTTTCATTGAGACGCTTAAACTTCTTCCCGAGTGCTTTCGTCACAAAGAATGACCCAGTGCCATTGTTTTGTACTCCTCCCGCCTGGCTTTTGATTAGTTGAACCTTGAAGTTGGGTAGACGTTCCTCGGCATTGGTGACAAATTGTCCGCCAGGACAGACATGAAGAACTTGATTTGCGATTGCTGTTGTTACCTCCCATTCATCTGCTTTGAAAGGGACATTCTTGATGTGGAATTCCATTGGAAACTAGCCTATGTTGGGATTCGCGAATATTGAAGCACTTAACGATGGTTAACTCATATGCCAAGATCGTGTGGGTCATTGCATCGATAAGCATTCGAACTCGGAGCGGAATGTGGCTCTTGCTTGCCATTCGCAGCACGGACCCAACAAAGAAAAACTCAGTTCTCTCTAAGTATAGACAGAGAACAAAGATATAGCAGATATAACAGCTAGTTCCAGATAGTGCGGTAAAAATCGGTATGTCGTTTCCCTACGAATACCGTTTTGGCAAGTAGCGGCGCAGTTTCACTTGCTTCATTTGTAGGGTATTCCTGCACAAAAGAGAAGATAAGAGTGGGTACCCATTTTGGAATACGTGCGGACAAACCATTCTGAAGCTGCGTAAATAGTTAGTTTGGCCGGGTAGACTGCAGTAAGATAGCTCACTCGTTGAAATTCATCATACGCAGTACTTCTGATATTCTCATGTGCGTTGCGTATAATACTCATCATCCAGTCGGCAGCTTGACGCTCGTTCAATCCAAGGGCG